>CM076095.1:32407505-32424505 GCA_038088585.1 Chrysina gloriosa | reverse complement strand
GACCGATGGGCGTAGGGGAAAGTGGTTAAAAACGAGAGAAAACATTTTTGTTTCCGTTTTTAGCGTTAATATATCACAATATTTTCTGAACGTATTCCATTTATTGTTTTGTTTTTAAGCCTTCGTTTGACTCGGTTAGGTTGATTTTTCCTCTTTTTTTTTGGCTAATTTTCGTAGAATAGGTAACAGTCTTATAATAGATACGAAAAATTATAATAATTGTAATAATAATAATAATGATAATATAATAATGGATTAGTAGCCTGGGGAAACAGCGGTAACAGCGTACAATTACGAAATAAGTTACGACAGCATCGCCGACTCCCCACTCTTGTGTCAGTACTAAATCGATGCTGTATGCGAGTAGTTCTGTGTAGTGTGTAGGATGTCGTAACTTATTTCGTAATCACTGCTGTTTGCCCAGACCAATTATTAGAAAAAGAAAATGGGTCGTTATTATTACTTTTTTGTTTTGAGGGGGCGGGGCGGAAGGGGGCTTACAATTTAGGCCTGTACGTTGGCAAGATCATTTGTCCTAAAACTTACTATTTATATTTAGAAAAAAATATATAATAATAATAATAATAATAGTAGTAATAATAATCATGATAATGTAATAATTATACTTAATAACTGGTAAACTTTTACAATAATTAATAATTATAATAAAAATCACAATAAATTAACTTTTTGCGAAAAAATTGTTTCTTCCCTAATTTAATGAACAGGAAATCCTCACGATTTATATCAATTTCTTTTCGTTGATTGCACAAAAGATTATTATTATTTAATTACCTCCCATTACTTTAATGATACCCTAAAAACGAAAGAAAAAACAAGTCACGTGCCACGTGCGTCCGATCGCGATTGGCTTAACTAGAGCGAAGAGAGTTTCACCACTAAGATCACATAAAAATCGCCGTTCGTTTTTTGTTTGTTTCATTTCTCTTCATTTGTTCGTGTGTGTTCGTCGTTTTGTTTAAATATCACAAAGTTTCGCGCGCAAACGGAAGTCCCCCTTTTTCGCTTTATTTTTCCGACGAGCAAGGCGACCTCTGTTATCGCGAAACGGCAACGACGAGGAAGAAACCTTCTAATACTCCCATCGTTCCTCCTCGGCCACTTCCTGTTTCACTTGTTTCTCCGTTTCCGCCTCTTCGTTGTTGCCTTCCGATTCTTCCCGATGACGATGCTGTTGTTGCTGCTGATGATGATGGTGGTGGTGATGGTCCGAATGTCGTTCCTCGCCCTGACTCACCGAAGAGGCGTCGCTTTGATCGTCTTCGAACCGGTCCATCACGGGGGTGGGTTCCACCCTTACCGTCTCCTCGGAATTCCGACGTCCGTAATCTTCCGTCTGCATGACGCACACGCCGTTGATGATGACCTCGTCGGCGTTCGGCGGTTGGATCTGCTGTTTCTCCTTCTCGTCCTGCCATTCCGGATTGACCCATTGAGGCGCAGCCGGTTTCCTTCGAGACGATCTCCCTTGCGAGGAGATGGGCGTCTCCTTCTGTTCGATTTTCACCTCGCCGCGGTGCAAACTCCCCGACATGTTCGAATCCTCCGATCCGACGTTACTGTCGACGTCGTCCTCGTCGTCGAAGTCCCCCGGCTCGCGTTTCAGCGAGGTCATCGTCAGGTCCAAGCCGCTCATCTGTTCCTTGACGGCGCTGTTCAGCGCCGTCAAGTCCATGTCCCCGTCGGTAACAGACCTCGTCCGATCAGCGCGGCCAAATTCGGATTGGCTATGTAGGGGTACCCCAACGGTATATTGCTGAGCCCTATCCGTTCCTTATTCAGTTCTAATAATCTTTGGTTTAGTAACAGTTTAAAGTGGGTCGGATCGAAGGGCGTCTGGCTGGTCGTTTGATCTCTCGGAGGTATATCGCTCGCCATTCCGTGCGGCACCTGCTGTTTCAATCTCATCCGGTGATTGTGAAACCAATTGGTGATGGTCCGACTCGATAGGCCCAATTCCCCCGCCAGAAACTCCATGATCGACATGTTAGGGTACGGGTCCATGGCGAAAGCTAACCTCAACGCTTCCTTTTGCTCTTCGCTGAACAACACCCTTTGTTTTTTCGAGGACGGTGGCCCGGGGCCCGGGGAATTCGAATGGTAAAATTCCGACGTGTCGTTCGACGAGGTATCCGAGCTGTTATCGTGCGCCCCCGGACCCGACGATCTCCTCCGCTTATTGGCTTCCCTCCGTTCGTTCTTGAGGGCTTGTAGTCTGTCGACGTTGTGGGCGTCGTTCAGCCATAGTTGCATGCGGATGAAGGGCTCTCGACCTTTGATGCTGAGCATATGCCATGGTTTGGGTTTCGAGAGGAGTTCCGAGACCGAACCTTGGCTTAGACCTAGCACGGCTTCCCCGAAAATCTGCAACAAATGAGCGCGTTAACATGGAAAATGGCGTCGGTATCGGTGGTGTATCGAGACGCGCGTATATTTCGTGAACCCAAGAGTGTTTGCAGCCGATTAGTCTCAAAAATAAATGTGAATATCAGTGATGGCTCGGGCGACGTGTATATCTCGAGAACGCGACCGTGTAGATTCGTGAAATTTGGAGCACGAACAGATATACGTGTCTACAATATAATCCATGAATATCAATATCGTGCGCTACTGGACACAGATGGGGTGTGCCACGGAAGATTAAGGCCAAGTCTGCTCGCTTGGTTGTATCTATCGCGATCTACCTCGGATGACCACGCTTTAGCTATGAGTTTATGTCGTGAATGATGAGCTATTAACTACTACTACAAATGCCAATACCACGAAAAACAAATATCCGCTCGCTAAGTCAGCTAACCTCAAAATTAACGTGAGTATCGGTGATGGATCGGGGCACGTCTATATCTCCAGAACGCAACGGTGAAGATTCGTGAAATTTGGAACACGAAGAGATATGCGTGTCTACAACATAATCTGCGAATATCAACAGCGTGCGTTACTGGACACAAACGGGGTGTACCATGAAAGATCAAGGTCAAGTCTGCTCGCTCGGATGTATGTATCGCGATCTACTTTTGATGACCACGCTTTAGATATGAGTTTATGTTGTAAATAGTCAGCAGGTAACGACTATTCCACGTGCTAATACCACGTAAAAACAAGTATCCACTCGCTAACTCAGCTAACCTCAAAATTAATGTGAGTATCGGTAATAGATCAGGCCACATATATATCTCGAGAACGCGACGGTAAAGATTCGTGAAATTTGGAACAGGAAGAGATGTCCGTGTCTGCAACATAATCTGCGAATATCAACAGCGTGCGTTACTGGATACAAATGGGATGTACCACGAAGGATCAAGGTCAAGTCTGCTCGCTTGGATGTATGCATATTGATCTACCACGAATAACCGTGCTTTAGATATGAGTTTATGTTCTAAATGGTCAGCAGGTAACGACTATTACACGTGCTAATACCACGGAAAACAAGCATCCGCTCGCTAAGTCACTTAACCTCAAAAATAATGTGAATATCAGTGATGGATCGGGTCACGTCTATATTTCAAGAACCTGACGGTGGAGATTCGTAAAATTTGGAACACCAAGAGATGTGCATGTCTGCAATAAAATTTATGAGCATCTATATTGCGAGCTGGGGGTTCAGCAATAGATCAAGGTCGAGTCCCCTAGCTCGGAGATGCATATTTCGATTCACCCGTGATGACTGGACCGCCTACGTGACTTGATGTCGTAGATAATGAACTTCTAGTAGTCGTAGGTACCAATTGGACGGAAAACAAAACAATATCCGCTGTCAATCAGAAATGCCCAGGTCAGTTACTGTCAAAGTATTAGTTTCGATGTTATACCAGATCGGGTGCATATTCCAAGAACGCAGAGACGTAGCTTCGTGAAATTTGCACCCTAGTGAGGTCCCTACGTGTACGATAAAACTTGTGAATATCGACTTTGTACGTTGCTGGAGCAAAACGAGGGCTGGAGAGGAAGTTCCAAAGTCTAAACTAGTCGTGTACACGTTGGAACTTCCTCTCAAGTTGAGGCTTTTGTAGGCTTCGATCTATCCTAGTCTCGTATATGCAAGGGCGGTAGTGACCAACTAACCGATTTAGGGCGAGTATACACGGTTGGCCAGGACGAAACAAACGAATTTCAAGGATCATCTACGGCAACAGTGAGGGGAGCACCACGCGAGCCGAGAGCTAGAAGTAAATTTCCTCACCTTTTGGCCGATATTATTAGCCAACAGGGCCTCCTTAATCTTCGTCGTGATGACCTGCGTGTCCAAATCTTGGGTTAGCGCCGCCATCTCGTAGACGCTGGGCGAAATGTGCTGGTGCAACGCTCGCATCGAACTCTGCTGGCTGATCGGCGAAGGAGGGATACCGTGCGGACTGTGATTGTTCTTCTTCATATGTTCTTGATTCTGGAGGGTGATGGCGTGATGCGGCGGTACGCCAGGCGGCGTAAGCAGCATCGGAGGCGGCGGCGGTTGCGGATTGTTTTGATTATGGTGTCCCATTTGGAGGGACGGCGGCAGGAGATTTTGCGACTCTTGCATCTTGTTGAGGAGACCGGCGGCTTCGCTCAACATCTTCGGCGTCGGAGGCATGGGCTTGGCGACGGACGTGCACGCTGAAATGTAATAAGGAACTATATGAATAGGTGCGGTGCTGTTCTAAACGGGGAGGATCACGAGGGGAAGGTTGGATCATTGAAAATTTGTGGTTTTGAGTACCGCAGGCGATATTTTCGATCGATTTAAGATCTGAACCGGCAAAGTTTCGCGGAGGTCACATTTCCTACTGATACATGCATTAAGATCGAAGACGAAATAAAAATTTTTATGATCCAAGACGTGGAGTCGATCCTAAACGACTTACCCGCCCCGTATCCTCCGGTCCGCATCAGCTTCTCGGGGGCGATCTTGTACTGGCTCGCCACCAATTTGTGTACGGCGTTGTCGTCCTCGAGGAACATCTTCATCCGGATGAAGGGTTCTCTACCTTTTTGCGTCAACATATGCCAAGGTTTAGGTCGGGCTAGGAGGTCGCTGACGGAGCCTTGGGATAATCCCAAGACCGACTCACCGAATAGTCTTTGACTTATCGAGTATTGACTCAATTGTTCCTTAACTTTCTTAACGATATCTTCGGTATTGAGGTTGTTGTACATATCGAATTGTTGCTGGGTAATCGGAGGTAACACCGCCTTCAAGGGCCGTTGCGAAGACGTCGGGTGCGGTTGGGAGGGCGGTTGCGAAATCAGCGAGTTGGTGATCGAAGCCATCCTTTGCAAAGGACTGGCGGCAGCCGATCCGGAAAAATCGTCGGTGGGAGTCATCGCCGGCGGGAGGATGGTGTTTCCTAACGGACTCGAAGCCGTCGAGCTGGTGGTCTGGGGAGTGGTTCCCGGTTCGATTTTCGGCCGGACTAGGCTGAAGGCGCTCCCGGAATGCTTAGTGGGTTCCTCCTCCTTGTCCTTGTCCTCGGTACCGTTCACCATTTTACATTTCTCCTTCGGCAAGGACAAGTCCTGGGCTCCGCCATTCACCGCCGGATTATGGGCCAGCGCCTGTTGCTGCAAGGCCAACAGTCCCAAATTCGGAAGCTGCCCGGGCGGTTGCGTCACGTTGATTTTCGCCAATTCCCGATGATACGCGTCGATGGCCGCCCTGATATCGTCCTGGGTCCTATCCATGGGACCCGCGCCGAAGATTTGCGGCAGAAACATACTACCCGTAAGTTTAGCATACGATTCCCATCGATAAAAGTTGCGCTTACCTATGAACTACGTCTCTGGAACTCCGCATGTCCTCCATCCGTCGCCCCATTAACTTGGCGAATTCCTCCTGATATATCCTGACGACCTTCTCTTGGGGGATATCGTCGTTTTCGTACTTTTTCAACTTGCGATTCTGGGATGAGTCCTTGGAGAATGGGCTCGGACATCCTTGCGGCGATTTCGAATCGTCGTTGCTGTGGGTGTCCTCGATAGGCGTCTTCATCTGCATGTGGGAGGCTTCGTTGAGGATGTGCGCTATCCTATCGTCCGGATAGTCGTTCTCGGGCCGTCCGAAACTCGGGATTCCGGTGTCTTTGCCTGAGGAAAAATTGTCTGTAAGAACCAATGAGAGATGATTCTTAGGATTATGATCGTTTACAAATTTTTGTTTGGTTTGTGCGCTCAAAAGCGAGTAAGCAAGAAAGCTGGGATTTTAGTTAGAAATACCACATAAAACATAAAAGTGACGAAAGAAAAATCGGTTATCTAGAACGGCACGATAGGCAAGGTGACTCAGCACAGTTTCCTCTACATAGCTCAGGTCAGCGCTCTCCAAACCCAGAAGGTTCAACGACCATGTTACTGGGGTCCACGGCTCAATTTTAGAATTAGTAAACAAAAATGAACGGTAAGTTAAAAAATAATTAATAATATCGTCGTCATCATCATCATCATCACTATCATTATATGTAGTGTCAATAGTGTTTTGATGTGTTTAACGGATTGGACGCTCAAGATGAACACCAGGTAATGAGCACTGTACAACTCTAAAGAATTGTACCCTAAACCTCATACACTGTATGCTCAGGTGAAACATTATTGACACTATTGACACTACACTCAACGCCCACGCGACACACAACACAACACTATTGACATTAGTCAGATTCAGTGTCAATAGCGTCTTGGTATGATTCCCGCAGGCATTCAGTGTAGTGTCAATAGTGTTTCGCACGGACATTCGTTGGGTTTCGCATGGGCGCTTAGTGTAGTGCCAATAGTGTTTTAGTGTGTTTAATCGGTGGGACGCCCAAGATGAACACAAGGCAACGAGAACTGTACAACTCTATAGCAGTGGACAATTAACGTCACACACTGAATGCTCAGGTGAAGCACTATTGACACTACACTGAACGCCGGCGCGAAACATACTAAAACACTATTGACAATATAGAGACTCCGTGCCAATAGCGTGTTTGTATGCTTCGCTTGAGCATTCAGCGTAGTGTCAATAGTCTTTCATCAGAGCATTTACTGTAGTGTCGATAGTGTATCGCTCGGCCATTCAGTGTAATGCCAATAGTGTTTTGGTGTGATTACAGTGTTTGAAGCCCAAAACCAACACCACGCAACGAGCACTGTACAAACTGTAAAGGATTACACAATGAATGCCACACACAGAATGCCCGGGAGGAACACTATTGACACTACACTGAACGCCCGCGGAAACCACACCGAAACACTATTAATGGTACTAAGATTCAGTGTCAATAGCGCTTTTCGTATGTTTTGGCCGGGCATTCAGTGCAGTGGCAATAGTGTTTAGGCGGGGTATTCACTTAAGTGTCAATAGTGTTTTGGGTCGAACATTCGGTGTAGTGTCAATTGTCTTTTGATATGTTTTGCACGTAAGTTTAGCGTAGTGCCAATAGTGTTTTGGTGTGCTTAACGAGTTTAACGCCCAAGATGAACACCAGGCAACGAGGACCGTACAACTCTAAAGCACTGCATAATTAACGTCACACACTGAAGGTCCGGGCAAGACACTATTGCTACTGCACAGAACACTGAACGCTCGCACGAAACATACCAAAACACTATCGACACACTAGGGAAATTCACTGTCACATATCGTTTCGGTTTGTTTCGCGCGTGCCTTCAGTGTAGTGTCAATAGTGTTGTGGTTTGTTTCTCGCGCGCCTTCAGTGTAGTGTCAATAGTGTTGTAGTGTGTTTCACGCGCGCTTTCAGTGTAGTGTCAATAGTGTTGTGGTGTGTTTCGCGCGCGTCTTCAGTATAGTCAGTATAGTCCCAATAGTGTTGTGTTACGTGCGGGCGTTCAATGTGTTATGTTCATTGTGCAGTGCTTTACAGTTGTATACTGCTCGTTTTGGGCGTTAGCCACATATCGCTGGTAATAGTTAATTACCCCAGTTCTCCACTGAAGATGGCCACTTAGTGGCCGAAATACGTATCCTGAATTATTTCCGAAAGGTGTGCCAAAGGTAATTTTATTTACTTCACAAATTAATGAAATATTGAAACTAAATTGCTTCAAGAGAAACATTTTAAACTAACGCGCGAAAACGCCCATATAAAATGTTTGGAAACCGCCAGTTTACCTTATGGCAATGCGACGAAACCGTAGCATTTTTCTAACGACGAAAACGACAAAGTTCGAGCGCGGTGCTTTATTCCGTGACTCGCTCCCACCCCAAAATCCGTTCAACGATTCCATTGTTACCAGATCGGGTATACCACTTAATCAGATCGCCGGGGTCCGGTCGGGCGAACTAGTTCGAGAGCAAAAACAAAAGGTGAGTTCTTGACGAGCTACGCCACTCCCATCTCGGCGATTAACATAACTCGAAGGCCCGGCCGCGCCAAGTCGTTTCGCGAAGCGCTTGACCAATGGTGAGGAGGACGCGACCGACTTGACTTACAGTCGCGCTCGCAAATGGAGCGTCTTCCGGAGGAGCGCGGCGGTAAATTGGACGCGGATTCCTCTCGATAATAGGGCCGAATTCCCGCGACGGAATCGACGAGAATGTCGATCGAATTCTATAAATAAGGGACGCGAAATGACGGGATGGGGGAGGGAGGGACGTGTTCTTCGAGGAAGATAGGACGAGCCTTACGAATCCGGCGTCGCTTAAGGCGGAAATTTTCTCGCGTACAAGTTGTTAATCCCAAAGAGAATGTTGAGCTTCAAGAATTACCTTACAGGAACAATTGCAAAATGAATAGGAGTCCCCTCGTTCCCCCACGTTCTCCTAACGTACAAAAATTCAGCTATCGAAACAAAATTCGAACCGAAAACGCCCCCTCGTTTCCCCCACGCTCCCCCAATGTACAAAAATTCAACAATCGAAACAAAAGTCGAACCGTAAAAACGGAACAAGAAAGAAGAATCATAACGAAATCGTGGTCTCCATAAGTTAATTAAGAAAATTCAGCAATAATTACTTCGGCAGGCTCCAAACACCTGGGGCGAGTGGGGGACGAGGGGAAATGCGATCCGGTGTTGCATTTTATGGTTGTTAATCCCCAAAAGGGGAGGAATGTCAAGTCTCAAAAACGATCGAACAACGGCAGAATTAATACGAACATCGTAGTTTTCCCCCAATATCCCCCAAACGTACAAAATTTAAATTATCCAAACAAAATTCGAAACGGATGCGGAACAAGAAATAGGAATAATAACGAAATCGTCCTCTACATACTTTAATTAGAAGAGATCAACAACAATTATTTTGATAGGTTTACACTTGGGGAAAGAGGGGAAATGCGACCTGGTGTGTAGCATTTTCAGATTTTTAATCCCCGAAGGGGAGGAATGTGAAGTCCGAAAAATGATCGAACAACTGCTGCATTAATACAAATGTCGTAGTTCCCCCAATGTGCCCCCAAACGTACAAAATTTAAATTATCCAAACAAAATTCGAAACGGATACGGAACAAGAAATAGGAATAATAACGAAATCGTCCTGTACATACTTTCATTAGAAGAGTTCAACAACAATTATTTTGATAGGTTTACACCTGGGGGAAAGAGGGGAAATGCGACCTGGTGTGTAGCATTTTCAGATTCTTAATCCCCGAAGGGGAGGAATGTCAAGTCCTAAAAATGATCGAACAACTGCTGCATTAATAATATAAATATCGTAGTTCCCCCAAATGTCCCCCCAAACGTACAAAATTTAAATCATCCAAACAAAATTCGACACGGATACGGAACAAGAAAAAGGAATAATAACGAAATCGTCATCTACATGCGTTAATTAAGAAAATTCAACAACAATTATTTCGGCAGGTTTTCAGCTGGGGGAAAGAGGGGAAATGCGGTTCGGTGTTGCATTTTGAGATTGTTAATTCCCAAGAGAGGGGAGGGGTAATGTCAAGTCTCAAAAATTACCTCACGCGAACGACTGCAGAATTAATACGTATATCGTCCCCCCGTCCTCCCCCTCCACGCTCCCCCAAACGTACAAAATCCAATTATCGAAACAAAATCAGAACCCACGACGAAATAAAAAGAGAAAAATTAACGAAATCGTCTACGTTAATTACGTCTGCGCGTACCCGCTAGTAACCTGTCGAGGATAAGTCAAGCGTTTCGACCATACATACATCCACACGTATGTGTACGCTCGAGCATGAATTATTTATGCCGCGCCGACTTATTAAATATCTCCGGAATAGAACGGATTTCGTCCGATTTTATCGTCTTTCTTCTTTCGAGTCGATTATTCGCTTTTTTTTGCTGGGTAATTTTTATCATCGAAATCGTAATAAATATGTATGAAAGTGAAGGGGGCCCCCTAATTGAACGTGTCGGCGTTTTTTCCTCATCTCTCGCTCGTCCGTAATGAACGATAATGATCCATAAAAATAAATAAAATAAATGATGAAGATTTAATTGCCGAGCCGCGCAGGAATTAAGTTCCGAGTAATTTATTTTAATAACTATTTAATTTTGAAATTTATAATCTGTTGCTTAAATAATAATAATAATAATAATAATTAAAATTGAGGGAAACAAATTGAATTAAAACGTTGTACTGTCTCGATGCGATACGCGAATTTCGTTTAAGAACGGTAAGATATCGAAGTTACCATGGAAACGTCATATCAGCGGATAAGGGTACAGTCCTACCAACTGTGTGTAGGTTACGTTAAAATTGAAGGCAAGTTAAAAACTAAGCCCCTAATAATAATAATAACCTGAAAAGTCTGACGTGTCACATTTTGACATTTGGATCAGCTGATCGTATCGTACGCCATGTTGTGTGACGCTTAAATCAGATGATTGTCTCGAACGTCATATTTCGTGACGTTTAGATCAGCTGATCGTATTGCACGCCATTTTGTATCACATCTGAGAATCGGCTGACTGCGACTTAGATGCCATATTGTGTGATATCCGAATCACTGATCGCATCTTACGTCATGTTGTGTGACACTTAAATCAGATGATTATCTCGGACGTCATATTTCGTGACGTTTAGATCAGCTGATCGTACTGCACGCCATTTTGTATCACAGCAGAGAATCGGCTGACTGTAACTTAGATGCCATATTGTGTGATATCCGAATCAGCTGATCGCGTCTTACGTCATGTTGTGTGACACTTAAATCAGATGATTATCTCGAACGTCATATTTCGTGACGTTTAGATCAGCTGATCGTACTGCACGCCATTCTGTATCACATTTAAGAATCAACTGACTGAAACTTACATGCCATATTGTGTGATATCCGAATCAGCTGATCGCATCTTACGTCATGTTGTGTGACACTTAAATCAGATGATTGTCTCGGACGTCATATTTCGTGACATTTAGATCAGCTGATCGTACTGCACGCCATTTTGTATCACATCTGAGAATCGGCTGACTGCGACTTAGGTGCCATATTGTGTGATATCCGTATCAGCTAATCGCATCTTACGTCATGTTGTGTGACACTAAAATCAGATGATTGTCTTGAACGTCACATTTCGTGACGTTTAGATCAGATGATCGTACTGCACGCCATTCTGTATCACATTTAAGAATCAGCTGACTGTAACTTAGATGCCATATTGTGTGATATCCGTATCAGCTAATCGCATCTTACGTCATGTTGTGTGACACTTAAATCAGATGATTGTCTCGGACGTCATATTTCGTGACGTTTAGATCAGCTGATCGTACTGCACGCCATTCTGTATCACATTTAAGAATCAACTGACTGAAACTTACATGCCATATTGTGTGATATCCGAATCAGCTGATCGCATCTTACGTCATGTTGTGTGACACTAAAATCAGATGATTGTCTTGAACGTCACATTTCGTGACGTTTAGATCAGATGATCGTACTGCACGCCATTCTGTATCACATTTAAGAATCAACTGACTGAAACTTACATGCCATATTGTGTGATATTCGAATCAGCTGATCGCATCTTACGTCATGTTGTGTGACACTTAAATCAGATGATTGTCTCGGACGTCATATTTCGTGACATTTAGATCAGCTGATCGTACTGCACGCCATTTTGTATCACATCTGAGAATCGGCTGACTGCGACTTAGGTGCCATATTGTGTGATATCCGTATCAGCTAATCGCATCTTACGTCATGTTGTGTGACACTAAAATCAGATGATTGTCTTGAACGTCACATTTCGTGACGTTTAGATCAGATGATCGTACTGCACGCCATTCTGTATCACATTTAAGAATCAGCTGACTGTAACTTAGATGCCATATTGTGTGATATCCGTATCAGCTAATCGCATCTTACGTCATGTTGTGTGACACTTAAATCAGATGATTGTCTCGGACGTCATATTTCGTGACGTTTAGATCAGCTGATCGTACTGCACGCCATTCTGTATCACATTTAAGAATCAACTGACTGAAACTTACATGCCATATTGTGTGATATCCGAATCAGCTGATCGCATCTTACGTCATGTTGTGTGACACTAAAATCAGATGATTGTCTTGAACGTCACATTTCGTGACGTTTAGATCAGATGATCGTACTGCACGCCATTCTGTATCACATTTAAGAATCAGCTGACTGAAACTTACATGCCATATTGTGTGATATCCGAATCAGCTGATCGCATCTTACGTCATGTTGTGTGACACTTAAATCAGATGATTGTCTCGGACGTCATATTTCGTCCAACATTTAGATCAGCTGATCGTACTGCACGCCATTTTGTATCACATCTGAGAATCGGCTGACTGCGACTTAGGTGCCATATTGTGTGATATCCGTATCGGCTAATCGCATCTTACGTCATGTTGTGTGACACTAAAATCAGATGATTGTCTTGAACGTCACATTTCGTGACGTTTAGATCAGATGATCGTACTGCACGCCATTCTGTATCACATTTAAGAATCAGCTGACTGTAACTTAGATGCCATATTGTGTGATATCCGTATCAGCTAATCGCATCTTACGTCATGTTGTGTGACACTTAAATCAGATGATTGTCTCGGACTTCATATTTCGTGACGTTTAGATCAGCTGATCGTACTGCACGCCATTTTGTATCACAGCAGAGAATCGGCTGACTGTAACTTAGATGCCATATTGTGTGATATCCGAATCAGCTGATCGCGTCTTACCTCATGTTGTGTGACACTAAAATCAGATGATTGTCTCGGACGTCATATTTCGTGACGTGTTAGATCAGCTGATCGTACTGCACGCCATTCTGTATCACATTTAAGAATCAACTGACTGAAACTTACATGCCATATTGTATGATATCCGAATCAGCTGATACGTACTTCACGCCATCATGTCCCACATTTGAATCAGCTGATCGTACTTTACGCCATTTTGTATCACATTTGAGCATCAGTTAATTGATTTTTACGTTCCAACCTTTTGCAGTCCTTCCTTTCCTCGCTATGCTTATATCGGGGTTATTCACAACTTGGAGGGGGTCAATTTACAAGAGTATATGGGATGAAAGTAAGGCAATGAGCGCAAAACGAAAAACTTGGATAAAAAAATTTTTGTTTCGGGTGCACTGACTTAGTTTGCTTTTTCTTTTGCTTTCTTTTTCCTCGTTGGGTGGAGCAAGAGAGAGAAGGGTTGTTTTCTGCTTTCTATCTTCCAATTTTTTTTTCAATTCTTCTCAAGCCCCTCTCCCTCCCCACTCAACTCTTCTCGGAGCCTTTGCCCATAACCATCATACTTTCTGTCCTCCATCCTTAAAATTTGACGTTCATCTTTTGTTTCCTCCTTGTTTAATTTTTTGGAAAAATGTTGATTTTCAACGTGAAATCATTGAAAATTTTACCAACTCTTCTTAAGTTTAGCTACTCCCGCGCCCAATGAACCCACGACGCCTTACTCATAACTATCATGCTTTCTACCCCAAAATAATTAGAACCTTCTTAAAATTTGGCGTTCATCTTTTGTTTCCTCCTTGTTAAAATTTTTCGGAAAATTTGGATTTTTAACTTGACATCATCGCAAATATTACCAACTGCTCTTAAGTTTAGCTATCGTGTCCCCTCCTCTCAAACTCGTGGCGCTCTGCTCATAACCATCACGTTTTCTACCCCCAAATAATTAAAACATACTTAAAATTCGACGTTCATCTCTTGTTTCCTCCTTGTTCAATTTTTTTCGGAAAATTTTCATTTCCAAGCTGACATTATCGAAAATTCTACCAACTTTTCTTAAGTTTGGTAGCTTTCTGGGTCACGTTTTGTAAAATTTAGATCAGATAATTGCGCATTCTGTATATAGACGATCTGGAACGAAGTTTTTAGACCTTTCTGTGAGGATCGAGCAGGTCCTTGAAGTGGCGTTTCGATAAATTCAAATCTGAAGTTGTCGATGAAGTTCTCATTTTGGACAGTACTGTATATCCATGACTTTGACCGAAGTTTCTAGACTTTTTCGTTATTTCTTATGGACTGGGGTAAGGTGAAAGACTTCAGGGATGAGAAGCGAAAGCTTCGCGAGGACCGAGCAGGCTCCTGAGGTGACTTTTCGATCAATTAACCAATCTGAAGTTGTCGATGAAGTTCTCATCTTGGACAGTACTGATATTCATGACCTTGACCGAAGTTTCTAGACTTTTTCGTTATTTCTCATGGGCTGGGGTAAGGTGGAGGACTTCAGGGATGGAAAGTGAACGCTTCGTGAGGATCGGGCAGGTCCTTGAAGTGACGTTTCGATCAATTAAACAACCTGAAGTTTTCGATTCAGTGCTTATTTTAAACAGTAGTGTATACAGTTGACCTTGACTGAAGTTTCTAGACCTTAGTTCGTTATTTCTTATGGACTAGGGTAAGGTGGAAGACTTCAGGGATGGGAAGTGAAGGCTTCGTGAGGATCAGGCAGACCCTAGGAGTGGCGTTTCGATCAATTAATCAACCTGAAGTTGTCGATGAAGTTCTTATTTTGGACAGTACTCTATATCGATGACCTTGACTGACTTTTCTAGATCTTTCCGATATTTCTTATAGACTGGGCATAGCTGGAAGACTTCAGGGATGGAAAGTGAATACTTCGTGAGTATCGGGCAGGCCCTGAGAATGACGTTCCGGTCAATTAACCAACCTGAAGTTGTCGATGAAGTTCTTATTTTGGACAGTACTCTATATCGATGACCTTGACCGACTTTTCTAGATCTTTTCGTTATTTCTTATAGACTGGGCATAGCTGGAAGACTTCAGGGATGGGAAGTTAAGACTTCGTGAGTATCGGGCAGACCCTAGGAGTGGCGTTTCGATCAATTAATCAACCTGAAGTTGTCGATGAAGTTCTCATTTTGGACAGTACTCTATATCGATGACCTTGACCGACTTTTCTAGATCTTTTCGTTATTTCTTACAGACTGGGCATAGCTGGAAGACTTTAGGGATGGGAAGTCAAGACTTCGTGAGTATCGGGCAGTTCCTAGGAGTGGCGTTTCGATCAATTAATCAACCTGAAGTTGTCGATGAAGTTCTCATTTTGGACAGTACTTTATATCGATGACTTTGACCGAAGTTTCTAGACTTTTTCGTTATTTCTTATGGATAAAGACTTCAGGGATGGGAAGTGAAGACTTCGTGAGGATCAGGCAGACACTTGGAGTGGCGTTTCGATCAATTAATCAACCTGAAGTTGTCGATGAAGTTCTTATTTTGGACAGTACTCTATATCGATGACCTTGACCGACTTTTCTAGATCTTTTCGTTATTTCTTATAGACTGGGCATAGCTGGAAGACTTCAGGGATGGAAAGTGAATACTTCGTGAGTATCGGGCAGACCCTAGGAGTGGCGTTTCGGTCAATTAATCAACCTGAAGTTGTCGATGAAGTTCTCATTTTGGACAGTACTCTATATCGATGACCTTGACCGACTTTTCTAGATCTTTTCGTTATTTCTTACAGACTGGGCATAGCTGGAAGACTTCAGGGGTGGGAAGTGAAGACTTTGTGAGTATCGGGCAGACCCTAGGAGTGGCGTTTTGATCAATTAATCAACCTGAAGTTGTCGATGAAGTTCTCATTTTGGACAGTACTCTATATCGATGACCTTGACCGACTTTTCTAGATCTTTTCGTTATTTCTTACAGACTGGGCATAGCTGGAAGACTTTAGGGATGGGAAGTGAAGACTTCGTGAGTATCGGGCAGACCCTAGGAGTGGCGTTTCGATCAATTAATCAACCTGAAGTTGTCGATGAAGTTCTCATTTTGGACAGTACTCTATATCGATGACCTTGACCGACTTTTCTAGATCTTTTCGTTATTTCTTACAGACTGGGCATAGCTGGAAGACTTCAGGGATGGGAGGTGAAGACTTCGTGAGTATCGGGCAGACCCTAGGAGTGGCGTTTCGATCAATTAATCAACCTGAAGTTGTCGATGAAGTTCTCATTTTGGACAGTACTCTATATCGATGACTTTGACCGACTTTTGTAGATCTTTTCGTTATTTCTTATAGACTGGGCATAGCTGGAAGACTTCAGGGATGGGAAGTGAAGGCTTCGTGAGTATCGGGCAGGCCCTGAGAATGACGTTCCGGTCAATTAACCAACCTGAAGTTGTCGATGAAGTTCTTATTTCAAACGGTATTGTATATAGATGACCTTGAACGCGGTTTTTACCCTCTTTTGTTCATTTCTTTACGGCATTTCGGTGCAGAACGGCCCTAGCACATTCACTTATGCCCTTTCTTTGAACCAACTCATCGTCTTAGAGATGAAATTATTTCACAAATCAGCTGATCGTTTTGGACGCCATATTGGTATAATGACATAAATAACCACAGAAAAAGAAGAAGACAAAAACAAAAGAAATCTATATAATGACGAATATCGTTTTAATTGGATATTAATGAAACAATGACGTACGTAACGAGCGTGATATCACGAATAACAAATCCCCTTTCATAATCTAAGCTCGTCAATGCGCATTTCGTTTTTCCAATTTTTCCAATTCTGTTAGTTGTCCATTGCATTTTCTCGCTTCCTATTCATCCCCACGTATGTACGGTTCT
>CM076095.1:32282005-32407005 GCA_038088585.1 Chrysina gloriosa | reverse complement strand
CGCTTGTGACCTTTGTTATTCGTTATAAATGTATCGCGTTCTTTTCTCTCGCGGTTGGTTCGTGTTTTACGGCATATCCCGGAACTATCATGCTTGGTGAAATTGAAAACAATAAAATTGGACGCCCTCTTCCTACTGCCCTCCCCGATTACTCCTAAACCGCCGTCCACCATTCTTTCGACGGAGGAACCGGAAGTGAAATCGAAGTGGTCCTTTTTGTCATTGTCACGATTGAGACAAAGAGAAGATTTCTCTATTATTTATTTCGGTAGGCTTTCACGACCGGTCTCGATTGCTGGAAACTTCTTCCACCTCCATCGCGCCTGAGGAAGTTCCAATATTCATGAAGAAGCTGGCAGTACGAATAACGAAACGTCGATAGCGGTCATACAAAATCGACCTCAATCGCGCCGTATTTTCCTCGTTCCCTTAAAAATCGGCATCATCCCCAAACCGACTCCCTCGCGGACCCCCTTCCCCTCTGCCCCCGAAAAAATATCCGAGTATCACAAACCGAACTCGGTACCGTTATAATAACGCGATCACATTTACCGTAATTTCCGCGGGCGATCCTCTCACCCCTTTTCGATCTCTCATCCCTCCATATTACCAGCGCGAAGCAAAAAAGAACGACAATTACAACGAGAAGAGCGGCGAACGTCGACGACGAGCAATAAAAACAACGAACGAACGATCGCGGAACGAAGGAACGAAGGAACGCAAGGAGTAGAAGAAGCATAAAGAAGAAGATGAAGAGAGGGACCACAGGGCGCGTCGATCTTCGTCGTTCGTTTTCCCGTACCGTAAATACGGGGATGCGGCCGCAAATTAAATGTAGCGGTCGAGTCAGACCGTTTTTATGATGAGTTGAACTCTTGGATATTGATTTTATTTCGCGTGTAGCGCCGCGTGCGTGTGTTTTTCGGAGTGGGCGGTCGATGAGGGGGAGCGGTGGGAGAAAAGAGGCGGAAAGGGGGTGAGTGGGTGAGTTGGTGGAAAAACGAGAAAACAATGCGAAAGATCGCCCGAAGTTTCCAGGGATGGAAGGGGGGGAGGGGATTCGGAGGAAATCGCCATTTTTTGCGTCTTCATTTGTTTTGGTTCGGGAGCTGGAATCGCTTCGCACTTCGTCTCAGATCGAGTTATCGTCGCTTTGGGTTTATTTTTCTTAATCTTTTATCGTTGGTCTCTCACTTCGCCGTAGGTCCGATAGGGGTCACTGCTGGTATAGTATCGTTCGTTTCCGAATCGGACGATAACTTCTTCAGTATACTCTTCTAGAAAAGTTAGTCGCACGCGAATAGGGAAAAGTCGCCAAGGATGGTTAAACAAGGAACTTGGAAGCAAGAATCGTATCATCGACACCGATCGTGGAAGCCCGCAAAACTACAGCAAAAACCTCAGTTTAGTCAACTCGTTAGAAACGAAGACTATCAGGCTCGATAACAAGTTTCAGCTTTTACAAAATGTCCTGTCGAGCAACGACTCAGTTAGTTTCGTGGTGTGCCTCGCGGTCCAACGTTGTGGCCTTGGTTGTTTGTTGTAAAAGCATTGCGTTGTAACAGCTGCTATTGGTTAGCTTTTCTTTTTCTTCCTGTTTGCTGTATGTTGAAGACGTTTTGCCGTCGTGGGGTATCAGCGTTGCTGAGGAACGTAGCATAAACAATCGAAACGTTGATATCCAGTAGCGGTAAGCGATTGACACTTTAACTGATAACCTACAATTAGCAGGTGCCCCCAGGGCTCAAAGCGGTGACCTTTGTTTATTGATTACAAAAATTTTAGAAAGTTTTTCCTCCAGAACGATATAAATGACTCCCACTAGAGCAGAGATGTATGTACTTTCGTCTACATGGTAACCCTTATTGTCTTCCATTTATGATTAGTAGGTGTTCTTCAGGGCTCAAAGCGGTGACCTTTGTTGTTTGTTATAAATATTTGCAATTTTCAGTTCTCCCGCGCGTTATAAATAGCCCCCATTAGCACTATCGTATGCACATCCGTATAAAAGCTAACCGTTATTATTTTCATCTACAATGAACAGGTGTGCCTCAGAGTGTACAGTCGTGACCTTTGTTGTGTGTCTTCAAAATCTGAAAACAAAAATTCCTCCCGCGCGGTAATAACAACCTCCACTACCACCGTTGTAAGTATTTCCGCTTAGAAGGCAACCGGTATTGTTTCCACCTACAATTAGCGGGTGTTCCTCAGGGATCAAAGCGATGACCTTTGTTATTGATTACAAAAATTTTCCTCCAGAACGATATAAATGACTCAGACCAGAGCACAGATGTATGTATTTTCGTCTAAATGGTAACCCTTATTGTCTTCCATTATGATTAGTAGGTGTTCCTCAAGGGCTCAAAGCTGTGACCTTCGTTGTTTGTTTTAAACATTTGCAATTTTCGGTTCTCCAGCGCGTTATAAACTGCCCCCACTAGCACCGTTGTATGCACTTCTTTCTAAAAGGCAACTGCTATGGTTGTCACCTATAATCATCAGGTGTTCCTCAGGGTTCGAAGCTCTGGCCCTTGTTTGTTTTAAAAATTAAAAATATATTTTTCAGGCGCGGTATAAATAATCTCCACTGGCACCGTTGTATGTATTTCCGCTTAAAACGTAACCGTTATCGTTATTATTTACAACTAGTAGGTGTTCCTCAGGGCTAATAGGCCTGACCTTTGTCGTTTGTTATAAAAATTGTGCAAAATCTTTCCTCTAGCGCGATATAAACAGTCTCTACTAGCATCGTCTAAAAGATAACCGCTGTTGTTTTCATCTACAATTAGTAGGCGTTCCTCAAGGCTCAACGCCGTGATCTTTGTTGTTTGTTAAAAGAATCTATAAAAATATTTCTCCAGCACGTTATAAACAACGTCCACTACCAGAGCTGTATGTATTTTCCTCTAAATGGTAACCGTTATTCTATTTTTCACTTATGATTAGTAGGTGTTCCTCAGAGCTCGAGGCCCTTACCTTTGTTGTTTCTTAATAATAAATATTTGTAAATTTTTGTTCTACAGCGCGTTATAAACAGCCTCCATTATCACCGTTGTATGTATTTTCGTCTAAATTGTTTTCACTTATAATTAGTAGGTGTTCCTCAGGGATCAAAGCCCTGACCGTTGTTGTTTGTTACAAAATATTTACCTCCAAATTCGTGTAGTTGTGTGCGATCTAAATTAGAAACATCAGATGTTGATTGTTAAAGCATTTCAGTTCGCAGTCAGCGGTTTGTGTATGGCTGATGTGGACGACGTCCTGCAGTGTGGGGGGTATCAGCGTTTCCGAAGAACTCGGTAACAGAAACACTCGAAACGTCGATATCCGATAGCGGTGAGCGATCGCAAGTTCAACAGATAAAATTTTTCTGGGGGCAAAAAAAACCGAAACAAATGAAGAACGACCGATTCGAAAATGGAGGTAACTCGCAAGCAAGAACGAGCGAGCGGGGCGCGTCGCGCCCGATATCGCAAAATTACCGAACGACGTACGCGAGGGGGTCGAAATCAATCGATAACCGGGGCACCCCCAGGGGCGGCCGTCCTCCAAACGAATCGCGGCATCCGTACCTCTGCCCCCTCTCCCCCTGCCCCCTTTCGCAGAGCAAGCGCGCACGCCGCTCCGTTCCGATCCGATCCTCTCCCGTTCTCGGTCGCGGCGCGCTTCGAAAATCGAAGCCGTCCAATCGTAATTTCGCGTCGAAATCAATCGTCCTATCGGCCCCGTCGATACGTTCGGGAGAGAGGAGAGAGCCGCGCACGTCGAACGAACGCGCTCCGTTGCCTCTCTCTCGCCCGTTTTCCTGCCCCCCGCGCTCGCCAGGCTCGCGCGAAACGGCGAAGAAGACGAAGGAAAGGCGAGCGAGCGCGAGCGAGCGAGAAAGGGAGAGAACGAGAGAATCTACCGTACCTACTACTACTATGTAACGTACGTATTCTCTATACCCTCGACGTCCTTGGAAAATAGATACATCGGCGAGTTCCGATCGGTCGTGGCTGGTCGCTCATCCCCCTCTCCCCCTCGTTCGGCCCGGATCCCTCGGAGCGAGGTAGAGCTGCGATTGGCGGGCGAGCGGCGCAGAATCGATACGTGGCAATTTCATTGCTATAGATGGGTACCTATCGGCAATATTCGACCAATACACTCGGCGCTCGAAGGCCTTATGTACCGAAGCGCACCGATCGAGGGGGATACGCGCCCGTATTTACCCGTGAGAAAGCGCTCGTCTCGCGATCTACGCGCTCTCCTCTATGTACGTACATATATACATCGGCATCGCACATAATATACCCGATGGATACGTACGGGGAGAGGACAAACTCGATTCCCGAAGATCGAAGAGTCGTCGCGCGCTCGTCACTCGTTTTTCCCCCGTGTTCGAAAATCTTCTCCTCCCGCTCTCTCCGTCTCTCCCTCTCTATCACTGGCAAGCTCCGCGTTCGGAATCCAGCTCCGAAAAAGGGGAGACCGTATCTATCATACACGTATACGCGGAGATCGTCTTTTTTTCATCCCCCAAAACCGTACGTTCTCGTCGCGCGCCCCGCCGTCATATCGATAGATACGAGGATGTATGTGTGTGCGGACTGGAAACGGGAGAGCCGGAGAGAGAGAGAGACGAGGAGAGCGAAGCTCTCCGGTGCTTCCTTCGGTTTCCCCGGCTTCCCCCGCGTCGTTCCGGGGGAGGGTGGGGAAGGGGCGAGGAGATCGGCGCTCGCGGAGAACCGATCGGTTTTTGTCTTTTGCGGCTTCGAACTTGTCATGCGCCGCAACGTCCTCTCCGTCGACGACGCTCAGGACGTACGTACGTATATTCGCGTACATCGAATCTGGGCGATATGTTATGTTAGGGCGTAAGAGGCGGAAAAAAATTATTTCCGGTTTTTTTTGGGGGAGGGAGCTCGACAATCTGCCTAAACTACAGAGGAATCACGTTACCAAGTGCTAAGTATATATGGGAACATAGATATCCGTTAAGGGACCAAAATCCATAACTAATACAAAATGAGAACAAATAGGAGAAAATGGCACCAAGCGTAAAATTAAGACAGTCATTTTTCACGACGTCCAAAATTCTACGGGAAAACTTTCGGCAAAAAATCTGCTGCAAACGAATCCCATATTTCTGGAATTGTTTGTTTGTTTCAGGCAAATCGGGATTATTAGAAACCAAGTCCATAGGTTGTATATTTTTGTTTTCCATCCATTCTTGGGGTTTGTTTGATGTGGAGCGTGCTGCGTCCTCCTGTTGGAACAGAAAATCTTGTGATGAGGTTGAATAATCTTCCATGACCGGTAAAAACAATTCTTCTAAAATGTCAAAATATTTCATTGTGTCCATCGTTCCTTCGATGAAACGAATGCTTCATATCCCTCAGACCATAACCGATACAGGAACTTTTACTTTTATTTTGAGACATTTAGGATGGAACGCCTCAATTTCTTCTTTTGCGAATAACTCGGCTTCTCCTATCTTCAAAACACCCTTCAAGTCGGGGCTCATATTTCCAAGGAATTGCAGGTCGTTGCTGGAACGTACAATTCTTATGTTCCTTTGCCCATTCTAATCTGTTCTTCTGCCATGGCTTCTCTTTGGCATAAAACGCCACTTTTCCTGTTTCCACTTGCTGTTCTTTTTTAAATAAAAAAAAAAAAAATTACCTTGTAAGTACCGAACCCCAGTTTATGACATGAAAATCTCGAAATTAGCCATACACCACACAGCACTTAACCGTAGGTATCAAAATTGAGTGGCCCTCAGTGCAAAACTGTAAGTGAATTGTTGTACGCTGAAAGTTTCCCTCAAAACAGTTAAGGGAAACCGGAAACGCGATACTGAGGAAATTCACAGGAGATACCGAGGGTATTAGAACTAAGTATCGGATCGCGCAAACCTGGAATAGTAGGGGGTTGCAATTCTCGAACCATCAAAACAAGAAACGTTCGGGAATATTTCGGAACGTACGGTAATTCTCCTCGTTTCCCGTTTTGCGAATTGCTGAAGATACCGAGTGTTTCGAAGTTGAGTAGCTGACGTGATCAATCACCAATCGATACTGTGGCCTTCAAGGTCCTGCAGGAACGAAAGAATTCTAATCGGATTCCAGTTTTCGTTTGTTTCCCTCCATTATTGGATGTTTTTGTTTAATAGGTATACCGAAGGTATCAAAAGTGAATGACGAGTTTGCGAAAATCAAGAGCGGCATTCGAGGGAATCCCCATATTACGCGCTAGAAATCAGATCCTAGCATTAATCTCGACTTTCATTATTTTATTTCGGTAGAAAAATTGGTACGAGGATATCTCAATTGTTGCTTTACGAATGTGGAGTCCCGCAGGATGACCGATTGGAACCACGACAGTTCGTTTTCCTGCTAATTGAGACAAATGCGGATACAAATTCATTGCATGATATTCGATTTCTCCCCTACTATTCTGCAAAGAAAATTGTCGTACCACGAAAATGGAGTACCGCAGGGGCCCAGTTGGAAACTACCACTTAAGCCCTTCATAGAAAAAGAAAACTAATTCTGGAGTTCGTCAAGGCCATATTTCGAATTTTTTTCACAATTTTTACGCATTGTTCGAGAATAAAATCCTGATTCATCGTAAATGGGCGGGAGAGTAGAGTTTATACCTCTGGGGTACCTCTAGGTTCGTGTGTAGGTCCAACGGTTTTCCTTCCTTACACCTACACCTATCAAATTCTTGCTTTCGAGGTCTGATTTGGCAGTAATTTCCGTCAAAGGGGAACTATGACTTGACTCCCCGGGAATTCTAAATCTGGAGTTCCTCAAGGCAACACTTTGAAATTTTCTGCACCAAACGTTTTCTATCTCACAACCTGTTTTTAGTTCATCGTTTAATTTTCATGCGCAAATGCAACCCCGATTTTACGTTAAGGGACAACGGAGCAAAGTTCGTACTTTAGGATGCCTCTAGGTTCGTGCGCAGGCCCAAACGTTTTCCTTTGTTTACACCCACACCTATTTTAATTTTAAGTTATTATCGGTGGTTTCTAGAACCTTCCAATTGCAAATTTTCACTTCTAAACGCGAATTTTACATCAACTGGATCAGGTAAAATTCTAAATCTGGGATACCCCAAGGCACCAGCTTCGGTCCCGAACTCTTTGTTACGATTTTTCTATAAGAAAGAAGCAGAAATTTGAATAAAAACTTTGACGTACACATATTCGATTTAAATCGCGCTTTTTTATTACCATACACGTATAATTTCGTGGAGTGCCTCAGGATGGGTCCAAACGTTTTCCTTTTTACGCGTCACCGATCGCCGAGGCACTTCTACGTCTCGAAACGAACAAAATGTTACTCCAATAGTTTGTGGGAAGGCAACAAAGGGCAACATGGGAGTTCCTCACGGTGGAAGTTTGAAACATTTAAGGCCTCGACGTTTTGCTTGTATAATTCAAAGAAACACAATCGAAATTTGAGATTAGTGGGGTGCCTCAAGGTAGACATCCTAATACGTAACTCCCGACGTTTTCTTTTTTCCCCGAAGGAAAAGTTTTGGGTCACAACATTTTTCTCTTATAGTTCAAAGAAACACAATCGAAATTTGAGATTAGTGGGGTGCCTCAAGGTAGGCATCCCAATACGTAACTCCCGACGTTCTCTTTTTTCCCCGAAGGAACAGTTTTGGGTCACAACAGTTTTCTCTTATAGTTCAAAGAAACACAATCGAAATTTGAGATTAGTGGGGTGCCTCAAGGTAGGCATCCTAATACGTAACTCCCGACGTTTTCTTTTTTCCCCGAAGGAAAAGTTTTGGATCACAACATTTTTCTCTTGTAGTTCAAAGAAACACAATCGAAATTTGAGATTAGTGGGGTACCTCAAGGTAGAAATCCTAATACGTAACTCCCGACGTTTTCCCCTTTTTTTTATTGAAAAGGGAGAAGTTTACGTTTTGGTCTCCAACTTTTGGCTTTTATAATTTGAAGGAATGCAATTACAAATTTAGGGTTTCATCGTACACATTTTGAGACTATTGGAGTGCCTCAAGGTGGAAATCCTAATACGTAACTCTCCTTTGTTTTCCTTTCTTTTTCCCGAGAGGGAAGTTTAAAGTTTTGGGGCCTAACATTTTGCTTTTATACTTCAAAGAAACACAATCAAGATATTATGTCTTTACTGTAGAATCTATGATAAAGTGGGGGACCTCAAGATAGAAATCATAACACTTTACATTCAATGTTTCCCTTTTGTTTCCAAGCGGGAAATTTAAACATTCTGGGCCCCAGCAGTTCGCGTTTAGAATTCGAAGAAACGCAACAGAAATTTAAGTTTTTGAGGTGCCTCAAGGTAGAAATCCTAACACTTAAAACCTGACGTTTTCCCTTTTTCCTCTCAAGGAGGAAGTTTAAAAATTTTGGGCCCCAACATTTGACTTTTGTAATTGAAAGATACGACCGAAATTTGAAGTTTTATCGTAGAATCGACTGGAGTGCCTCAAGGTAGATATCCTAATACTTAATGCTCAACGTTTTACTTTTTTTTTTCTCTCAAGGGGAAAGTTTAAAAGTTTGTGCCCTTTGTTTTTATAATTCGAAAAATGCAATCGAATTGAAGGTTTTATCGTAGACCCTTCGAGATTAGTGGGGTGCCTCAAGGTAGGAATGCCAATACGTAACACACAACGTTTCTCTTTTTTCTTTCTCAAGGGATAACTTAAAAATTCTAGGCCTCAACATTTTGCTTTCCTACTTCAAAAAAAAAAAAAACAATCAAGAAATTAAGGTTTTTTGTAGAATCTTTAGGACTACCTCAAGGTAGGAAGTGTAATACTTAACACCCCAACGTTTTCCGTTTTTCTCTTTCTTCTGTTTAATAATCAAGTTGGTACTTTCTACTGGTACTTGTAGGTATGTAAATATATCTTTTAGATTGTTACGTCATATGGGAGTGCCGCAAGGCAATCAGTTAATGTATTCTGACCTGTGCTTTTTTGTTTTGGTAGTTTCCTCGTCTTCCAGATGCTCCCGCCTTTACGAGCTACGATAAAAACCGCAATTTCTTTTAAAATCTGAATTACCAGTTGACGAGCGTTAGCCTACTATCTACGACCGGATAATTACGAAGACCTACTCATTAAAAAGGCGACTTCTCCGAACGACATCGACGCAGCGATAAAAGGTGAGAACTTCACGCCGTCTTGACCCGTCAAGGAAGCCGGGCGGTTTTCACACGATTAAACGTAATTTCGACGCTCCCCCTCGTTCACCCGATACGAACACCACCCCCTGTCACCCCCTGTCACCCCTCAAAGAGAAAACCCTGCCCGTCTAAATTATAAAGTCGTTACGACGACGAACGTATTTTTATTAATTTCACGAATTTCAATTTTTCGAATCGTCTCGCATTCTTAAAATCAATTATCGGGGAGGGGGAAGGAAATTTTGCGCCCCTTGAACCTCGCACGCCCTTAATGGACGATCCGATCGGGATGAAAACGCTCAATATCTACTTCCTTCGACGAACTGAACGGAGAGAGCATTTTTCAGGTTCGGTGGCGGGCGACGACGTATCGGAAACTGGTACTTATCGATGGTACCCTTTAGGGCTGGCGCCTCCTTCGCGCCTCGATTGATTCTAGTGCAAAATTCCGATTGGATGGCTTCGATTTCGCACGGAACGCGCTCTCCCGATATAGCATAGACGAGAACGGAGAGAGCGAGAGAGACGGCGAAAGGACGGCAGGACGAGCAAGTGGGAAAGACGGAGGGCGAAAGAGCGGCTCGGAACGGCGGTGCTAGGAGGCGGGACGCGGGGATCGATAGGTTCGATGCGCCGTTTTTATCGAAAGGCGCCTATCGATGGGAAAGGCGTCGAGATGGAGGAGGATGGTCGTTTTCCTATCGGAGAAGTCAGGAATTATTCCGATTTGCGGGTGGATTCTTTTCCGAAAAGGGGGGATAAAGACGTAAATTTTCAATCGATTGTGGAAAGAGGATGCTATTAAGATGAAGGGAAACCCCGGAAATTACTCCGGCTTTATGTGGATTGTGCAATTTTGGGGGTGAAGATAGGAATTTTCAAAATCGATTGTGGAGAGAGGGTGCAATTCTGATGACGATTTGTTGTGAATTGGGGAGGATTTTTAACACAATCCAAATCAGAAGGAAGTCGATTTTCATTTAAAGAAGAACAATTGAGAATGAGTGCTGCTCAACGTGCGTGGTCCTCGATTTTTTTACATTCCCATAAGACATTCCCATATACTTTAAAATGTCAAAAACTCTTATCCAGTACACCAGCGGTACCAAAAATCTAAAAATGTCAATTGCCGGCGAAGAAAACTGACATTTAACGTAACGTTTGGACACCTGCTCCAGTCTGAGCGAAATTCGATAAGTTACGACTTCAAGACGCTAACCTAGTTACTAACGAAGCAAGTGCCCCGAATTACTGAAGAAATTGACATTTTAAACTTGAAGAGGCGACTCAGATCATATAATTATTAAGTAATGCCAGACACCCGCCCCTTCGGTGACGGTAACTCGGTAAATTAGGGCTTGAAAATTCCAACGTCATTGCCAACGAAGCACGTGTCATGAATTACTGAAAAAAATTGAAATTTTGAACTTCAACAAAACCAATACCAGTACCAACTGGTTTCAACCTCGAAGTCGAAACGTCACTTTTCCCTTCCGAAAATTGTCAAACAATTGTATCGGTGGCTCAGTATCACATAAATTATGACTAACTAATGTTAGCAAACCTGCTACGTCAGTGGCAAATTTTGGTAAATTACGGCTTGAAAATTCTAACGTCGTTGCCGACGAAACATGTGTCCCAACAAACAAATTTGAAGTGATAATGTTGAATAGATACCAAACTGGTTTCAACGTGAGAGTCAAAACGTCACTTTTTCCGACTGAAAACAAAATTTTCGTTCGTTTTCGTTCAGGGATTGCCTTCTGATCGCGCTCGGTTTCATTCTAGGCAAATCTCAAATTTCAACTTACCAAAATGGAGAAGTTATTGCTGGTTGCCCCTTGGCCCGAGTGACGTTTAATCCCTCCATTTCCTTCTAGTTTAACCAACCAACCTGACAGGGACAGAATGCGGTGAGGGAGGGAGGGGGGATCGTTGCCGCCGAAACACGTACCCTGGAAAGAATAAACAATTATTTAAGGAAATTATATCCAAATTTAGTGACGCAAAATTATTGTTCTTTTGTTAAGTTTCCCTTAAGAACGTGCACCTTTGTGCGTCCTTACTACAAAATGCATTTTTTGAAAGGAATTTCAAAATTTTTCAAATTTTTCGAAACTAGAGACTTAAAATTTAATTGGTTTGTTTAAAAAAAAAAAAAAAAACTGAAACGTTGGGTCCTAAGTGTGACCCCGAGGTACTCCACGCAATTACGCGTTAAGAAGAAACGCGATTTAAATCGAATATACGTATACGTCAATTTCTTTTAATTGACATTTTTGCATTTTTAGCAATTCCGCATTGATAATTAAACTCAAGAATCGACATCAATGATCAAGTATCATTTCTCACAATTACGATACAAACTCCTAAAAATATTCGTACTTTGAATAGGGAAAAAGAGACTGTCGAGGTCCTAGTTGGCTATCTTGCGGTACCCCATTCACGTAAAACTAACCATTGAAATAATATTGCAGATAAAACGTCAATCCCGATTTTCTTAGAAATGCAAATTTCTATCTACATTCGTGAAAACGAAGTGTCGAGGTCACAGTCTGACACCCTGCGGTACCCCACTTTCGCAAAATAGTAATATATACAATATTAATGCTAGAACGTCATTCACGATGAATCAAATGTAAATTTCTAGTAACATATCTTTCCTTAAACGCCAGAAACGAACTGTCGAGGTCTGAACCGACTGCCTAGCGGCACTCCACATCTGTCAAAAGGATAATTTAGCGATTTTGCGCCGATTTTTTCAATCACAATAATCGGCATTAGTGTTAAAATTTCGTTTCTAACATATACCATGCAAATTCCTATCTATATTTGCGAAAACAAACCGTTGAGGTCCCAAGCGGCCATCCTGTGGCACTCCACTTACCTAAAATAATAATTACGTAAATCCGCATCTCATTTTATTTTGTGTAAATCTAAATTTCTATTAAATTAAATTCTCCTTTCTTAAACGGGAAAACGAAATGTTAGGGTCTTAATTGACTACCTTGCGGCACTCCACCCTCGAAAAACGATAATTTCGGCGATTTCGCCCCATTTCTTTTCGCGAAATAGGCTTCAATAATCGGCATTGATGTTAAAACGAATAGAAATATAAATTTCTATCTATATGTGCGGAAACTAACCGTTCAGGCCCAAAGGCGACCATCTTGCGGAGTTCCAGTTTCGTAAAAACCAAATTCCCCCATTTTTTTGCGAAATAAATGCTAATAATCGACATTAATCTTAACACGTCATTTCTAACTTATACAATGCAAATCCATACCTATATCAGCGAAAACGAACTGTTGAGGTCCTAAATGACCATCCTGCGGTATTCCACTTACGTAAAACTACATTTGAGCGATTTCGTCCCATTTTTTCCGCGAAATAAGTTCCAATAATCGCTATTGATGCTAAGACGTCATCTTTAACATATACAAATGTAAATTTCCTACCTATATCTCCAAAAACGAACCGTACAGGTCCCACGGGGCCATCCTGCGGCACTCCAGTTTGCTAAAATAACAATTACGCAAATATGCATCCCATTTCATTCGGTGTATATCTAAAGTTCTATTAACATCGCCTCTCTTAAACGCCGGAACAAACTGTTAGGGTCACAACCGACTACCTTGCGGCACTCCACCGTCATAAAACGACAATTGAACGATTTCGGCCCGATTCTTTTCGCGAAATACGTTTCAATCATCGAAATTAATGTTATAACATCAATTCCAACTTATATAATGCAATGCATACCTATATCTGCGGAGACGAACTGTTGAGGTCCCAAATGACCATCCTGCGGTATTCCACTTACGTAAAACTATAATTGAGCGATTTCGCTCCAATTTTTTGCGAAATAAGTTCCAATAATCGCTGTTGATGCTAAGACGTCATTTCTAACATATACAAATGTAAATTCCTACCTATATCTGCGGAAACGAACCGTAGAGGTCCCAAGGGGCCATACTGCGGCACACCACTGTCGTAAAATAACAATTGCGCAAACGCGCAGTTTCAGTTTTTTTCTCTTCTTCTATTTTATCGTTTCGAAAACGTCGGATTTACGTAAACGTGCCGTCGTTCGTCGCGGCCAGCTCGCGTCCTGCCCGCCTCGCTCGGATACTGAGGCTGCCGGCTGCTGCTGCCGCTGCCTGCAGTTCCTGCCCGCTCGCTTGCCTGCTGCTGCCGCCGCCGCCGCCGCTGCGGACCGGGCCGGCTCGTCGTGATCTTGTTTAGAATATCTGAACGAACGACACGGTCGTCTCCGTATTGATCGGCGGTGGCGAGATGTAGTGGCTCTGGATGTTTGATTAGAAGAGCGCTCTCGGCGCGAGATGAATGCGGAAAAGGGAGATCGGTGGCGGCGGCGGCGGCGGTAACGGTGGTCTTTTCCGGGCGTTTCTCTTTATCGGGCGTTTTTACGTATTATACAGGAGAGGCCGGGGAAGGCGGTGGTGCGGTACCGTAAAGGGGGAAAATTAGATTTTATTTTGATTATTATTATTTTTATTTTGTGAGGGGTGGAGAATTGAAGAAAACGCTTATTTTTGATGCGAATTTGTTCGAGCCGAAGCGATCGAGTCGAACGTTTCGGCGCGTAAACCCGGCCGAAATTAAAAGTATATTGAACCGCTTAAATTAACGTCGACGATCCATTAATTTGCGCGCGGTTATCCGCGGGAATCGGCTCGTATTGTAACGAGTTCTCACACAATAAAATCACATCCGGGGGAGAGGAAGAGGAGGGGGTAGGTCGAAGATACCGTAATTCTTGCGTTAGCGATGTTAACTGGCCTCATTTTAGGGATATCGGACACCGAACTAAGCGCAGAGTAATTATAAGAAAACGTTTGGGCTGGCGCTTCAATACGATGCCTTGAGGAACTCCAGAATGAAAAATACGATTTTGCTCGTTTGCGGGACGAAATCGCTCGCTCCAAACGTCGCTGCGTAATCCAATACAACGCCATGTAGGCGAAGCGAAATTCCTATAATAAATGAGAAAACGTAGAGGTCCTATACACGTACCTTGCGGTACCCTTAACGTACGTCTCCATCCCAATATTACAGTAGCACTAAAAAGTTGCTAGGGAACAATTGAAATTCCGCAATTCTAAAATAAATTTAGGAAAACGTTCGGGGTCCCAAACTTGGAAATGGTCCCTCGAGGAACTCCAGAATGAAAAATACGATTTTGCTCGTTTGCGGTACAAAATCGCTCGCTCCAAACGTCGCTTCGTAATCCAATACAACGCCATGTAGGCGGAGTGAAATTCCTATAATAAATGAGAAAACGTAGAGGTCCTATACAGGTACCTTGCGGTACCCTTAGCGTACGTCTCAATCCCAATATTACAGTAGCACTAAGAAGTTGCTAGGGAACAATTGAAATTGCGCAATTCTAAAATAAATTTAGGAAAACGCTCGGGGTCCCAAACTTGGAAATGGTCCCTCGAGGAACTCCAGAATGAAAAATACGATTTTGCTCGTTTGCGGGACGAAATCGCTCGCTCCAAACGTCGCTTCGTAATCCAATACAACGCCATGTAGGCGGAGTGAAATTCCTATAATAAATGAGAAAACGTAGAGGTCCTATACACGTACCTTGCGGCACCCTTAGCGTACGTCTTAATCCCAATATTACAGTAGCTCTAAGAAGTTGCTAGGGAACAATTGAAATTCCGCAATTCTAAAATAAATTTAGGAAAACGCTCGGGGTCCCAAACTTGGAAATGGTCCCTCGAGGAACTCCAGAATGAAAAATACGATTTTGCTCGTTTGCGGGACGAAATCGCTCGCTCCAAACGTCGCTTCGTAATCCAATAGAACGCCATGTAGGCGGAGCGAAATTCCTATAATAAATGAGAAAACGTAGAGGTCCTATACAGGTACCTTGCGGTACCCTTAGCGTACGTCTCAATCCCAATATTATAGTAGCACTAAGAAGTTGCTAGGGAACAATTGAAATTGCGCAATTCTAAAATAAATTTAGGAAAACGTTCGGGTCCCAAACTTGGAAATGGTCCCTCGAGGAACTCCAGAATGAAAAATACGATTTTGCTCGTTTGCGGGACGAAATCGCTCGCTCCAAACGTCGCTTCGTAATCCAATAGAACGCCATGTAGGCGGAGCGAAATTCCTATAATAAATGAGAAAACGTAGAGGTCCTATACACGTACCTTGCGGTACCCTTAGCGTACGTCTCAATCCCAATATTACAGTAGCTCTAAGAAGTTGCTAGGGAACAATTGAAATTGCGCAATTCTAAAATAAATTTAGGAAAACGCTCGGGGTCCCAAACTTGGAAATGGTCCCTCGAGGAACTCCAGAATGAGAAATACGATTTTGCTCGTTTGCGGGACGAAATCGCTCGCTCCAAACGTCGCTTCGTAATCCAATACAACGCCATGTAGGCGGAGCGAAATTCCTATAATAAATGAGAAAACGTAGAGGTCCTATACACGTACCTTGCGGTACCCTTAGCGTACGTCTCAATCCAAATATTATAGTAGCACTAAGAAGTTGCTAGGGAACAATTGAAATTCCGCAATTCTAAAATAAGTTTAAGAAAACGTTCGGGGTCCCAAACGTCGAAATGGTCCCTTGGGGAACTCCTAAGTCAAATCTATATTTTTGCTCGTACCTGACAAATAAGAGGAAGTTTTACTGTTTCCATCGACAATCAAAAAAGTTGCATATAAACGAAAACAAAAAATTACAATTCGGACACGTTGTAATTTCTTTTCTTTTTTGTAGGTTACATTTACGAGTTTCTTCTTCTTTCTGCGAGACCATCAGGTGAGTCCCGTCTATCTTAACGATCCGATTAATCATTCTGGATACGCACCTTCGCCGTACGCAAACAATGTTAATATATCGTCTTAATTGACTGATTATTTTAATTTGGCGTGCCACGTTAAGGCCGGATTTGTTGACCGTTCGGTTCGCGAGGCGTGACGCCTTAATTGGGGAAAAGGCACTGTGTGAGAGAGGTGATTCGACGTGCGCCTATCCTACATACGTACGTAAGTTTATAACGACGAGGGAGCTTCTTTTTTGGAAATCTTTGAGAAGAAGAAAAGAAAGAAGTACAAAAGAAATCGCTAGGAGAGAACAAATAAATGAGGGACGAGATGGAGAAGCAACTGAAAGGAAACAAATGCAGAAGTAGGATTCCGGATGAATAGTAGCAAGGAAATCCCTATGGTGAAGAAGTTGATTGAGGAGAATAAACGAATTCTAAAAAAAAAAAATTAAAGACTAGGAGGAAACGTGGAAGAAGTTCATGAAAGAAGAAACAGTGAAGATGTGCAAGATAAAATGAAGAGTTGGGTAGAAACTCTAGAAAAGAAAGATATAATTGAAGGAAAACAAATGGAGAATAAAAGATGGAATGGCATGAAGTATTACGAGCGAAGTCCAATGAGGAAGGATACAACTGAAAAGAAAAGAAAATAAACGAGGAAGTAAAATATAGAACGTCGAAGTGAAACAAATGAAGATGACAACATGGAAAACTAGAATATATAATGAAGAATTCGTAGAAAATTCCGATAAAAAACCGAATCGCTTGAAGATCAAGAGGAAATGAGGATAAGAAAACGAAAGCTAGAAGGAAAGCTCAATGAATAAGGAATTCATTAAAGCATAGGACAGGAAGAAGTACAACATAGATTGAAACGAAGCTACAATGCAGAAAGATCTGATTGAAGAATGGACATGAAGAACGCGAATATGTAATGAAGAGTTCCGAGGAAAAATGAATTAAAAAAAGGGAAAGAAATGAAGAAACAAAAGGAAAACAAAACATAACTAAAAACTGGAAAGAGAGCTCAAGAAGAAGGAGTTGATTGAAATATGGGATAGGAAGAAAAACAACGTGGAATGAAGAGTTAGGTAGGAACTTCAATGAAGAAGAGTCTGATTGAAGAAGAAAAAATGGAGCATAAAAGACGAAGCGGTCAAATATGGAATGAAGAATTACGAGGAAAGTCCAATGAAAGAGGAGATAATTGAAAAAGTCAACGAGCAAGTGGAATATTGAATGGACAAGTTAGGAGCAAAGACACCAAATGAAGATGAAAACATAAAGAACTAGAATTTACCGTGAAGAATTCTGAGCAAAATAAACGCAAAGAATAAGAAAATAAAAACTGCAGGGAAAGCTCAATGATGAAGAAGTCGATTAAAGAATAGAAAATGAAGAAGTACAGTATAGAATTAGGTAGAAACACCGATAAAGAAGGGTCTGATTAACGCAAAACGAATGGAGACTAGAAGACGGAGAAGTAGAATATGAAAAGTAGGATTAAGAGTGAAATCTAATAAGGAAGAAGTCAATTGAAGAAAACAAACGAAAAAGGAGAATACAGGATGAAGAGGTAGAATATAGAATGAAGTCCAGAAGAGGGAAGTCCAGCCAAAAAGGAGTTGATCGAAAAAAAAAAACAAATTATAATTGAAAAAGATAAGAAATAGAACGTAGAATGAAGAACCGATGGAAAATCCTACTAAAGGAGTTGAAGCAGAAAAAAAAATGAAGATGAGAATATACAACAAAGAATTACGAAAAAAGGATATTTGGCTTAGGAAAGTTTAGACAGTCTATAAAGATTGTAACATTATTCCAACGACAAAACGAATAAATTCTGATCCTAAGCTTCGCGATGACTTTATGAAAGAAGACAGTTGATCACAATTAGCTTAGGAACTCTGGGCTTAGACATTTTTAAAGGAATGTAGTGCAACGTAAATACAACTAAGAAACCAGATTTACGATTCTAAGTCTCAGCAATACGTGGGAATGGGCTCAGTCCTGGGATATCTGCCTTAGAAATTCTAAGCATCCTAGTTGGTTCCTAAGCTCCAAACTTTGCGGTGTCTAAGGTACCAAACTATAAAGACTCGTTGTTTTCGCCCGAAACAGTTTAGAGATTCCGGTGCCTTAGGAGACCTCTCCGGCCGCTTTTCCTGAGTTTAAAACCGAAAATCTAGACTATCGAATGTCTATGGCCTTCGACTACTTTGGACATTAGCAATGTTCCCATTCCCATTAAGGAAAGTTGACTTGAAATGTTTACATAGTCTCTAAAGTGTAGAACATTATTCCAACAACTGATCGAATAGATTCTGATCCTAAGCTTCGCGATGACTTTATGAAAGAAGACAGTTGCTCACAATTAGCTTAGGAACTCTGGGCTTAGACATTTTAAAGGAATGTAGTGCAACGTAAATACAACTAAGAAACCAGATTTACGATTCTAAGTCTCAGCAATACGTGGGAATGGGCTCAGTCCTGGGATATCTGCCTTAGAAATTCTAAGCATTCTAGGTGATTCCCTAGGCTCCAAACTTTGTGGTGTCTAAGGTACCTACCTATGAAGACTCGTTGTTTTCGCCCGAAATAGTTTAGAGATTCCGGTGCCTTAGGAGACCTCTCCGGCCGCTTTTCCCTGAGTTTAAAACCGAAAATCTAGACTATCGAATGTCTATGGCCTTCGACTACTTTGGACATTAGCAATGTTCCCATTCCCATTAAGGAAAGTTGACTTGAAATGTTTACATAGTCTCTAAAGTGTAGAACATTATTCCAACAACTGATCGAATAGATTCTGATCCTAAGCTTCGCGATGACTTTATGAAAGAAGACAGTTGATCACAATTAGCTTAGGAACTCTGGGCTTAGACATTTTTAAAGGAATGTAGTGCAACGTAAATACAACTAAGAAACCAGATTTACGATTCTAAGTCTCAGCAATACGTGGGAATGGGCTCAGTCCTGGGATATCTGCCTTAGAAATTCTAAGCATTCTAGGTGATTCCTAGGCTCCAAACTTTGTGGTGTCTAAGGTACCTACCTATGAAGACTCGTTGTTTTCGCCCGAAATAGTTTAGAGATTCCGGTGCCTTAGGAGACCTCTCCGGCCGCTTTTCCTGAGTTTAAAACCGAAAATCTAGACTATCGAATGTGTATGGCCTTCGACTACTTTGGACATTAGCAATGTTCCCATTCCCATTAAGGAAAGTTGACTAGTAATGTTTACATCGTCTCTAAGGTGTAGAACATTATTCCAACAACTGATCGAATAGATTCTGATCCTAAGTTTCGCGATGACGTTATGAAAGAAGACAGTTGATCACGATTGGCTTAGGAACTCTAAGCTTAGACATGTTTAAAGGAGTCCAATGCAAGGTAAGCTAACTAACTAAGCAGATTTACGATTCTAAGTCTCAGCAACACGTGGAAATGGGGTCAGTCCTGGGATATCTGCCTTAGAAATTCTAAGCAACCTAGGCGGTTCCTAAGCTCCAAACTTTGTGGCGTCTAAGGTACCAAACTATAAAGACTCGTTGTTTTTCGCCCGAAATAGTTTAGAGCTTCCGGTGCCTTAGGAGACCTCTCCGGCCGCTTTTCCTGAGTTTAAAACCGAAAATCTAGACTATCGAATGTGTATGGCCTTCGACTACTTTGGACATTAGCAATGTTCCCATTCCCATTAAGGAAAGTTGACTAGTAATGTTTACATCGTCTCTAAGGTGTAGAACATTATTCCAACAACTGATCGAATAGATTCTGATCCTAAGTTTCGCGATGACGTTATGAAAGAAGACAGTTGATCACGATTGGCTTAGGAACTCTAAGCTTAGACATGTTTAAAGGAGTCCAATGCAAGGTAAGCTAACTAACTAAGCAGATTTACGATTCTAAGTCTCAGCAACACGTGGAAATGGGGTCAGTCCTGGGATATCTGCCTTAGAAATTCCTAAGCAACCTAGGCGGTTCCTAAGCTCCAAACTTTGTGGTGTCTAAGGTACCTACCTATGAAGACTCGTTGTTTTCGCCCGAAATAGTTTAGAGATTCCGGTGCCTTAGGAGACCTCTCCGGCCGCTTTTCCTGAGTTTAAAACCGAAAATCTAGACTATCGAATGTGTATGGCCTTCGACTACTTTGGACATTAGCAATGTTCCCATTCCCATTAAGGAAAGTTGACTAGTAATGTTTACATCGTCTCTAAGGTGTAGAACATTATTCCAACAACTGATCGAATAGATTCTGATCCTAAGTTTCGCGATGACGTTATGAAAGAAGACAGTTGATCACGATTGGCTTAGGAACTCTAAGCTTAGACATGTTTAAAGGAGTCCAATGCAAGGTAAGCTAACTAACTAAGCAGATTTACGATTCTAAGTCTCAGCAACACGTGGAAATGGGGTCAGTCCTGGGATATCTGCCTTAGAAATTCTAAGCAACCTAGGCGGTTCCTAAGCTCCAAACTTTGTGGCGTCTAAGGTACCAAACTATAAAGACTCGTTGTTTTTTCTTGCCCGAAATAGTTTAGAGCTTCCGGTGCCTTAGGAGACCTCTCCGGCCGCTTTTCCTAAGTTTAAAACCGAAAATCTAGACTATCGAATGTCTATGGCCTTCGATTACTTTGGACATTAGCAATGTTCCCATTCCCATTAAGGAAAGTTGACTTGAAATGTTTACATAGTCTCTAAAGTGTAGAACATTATACCAACAACTGATCGAATAGATTCTGATCCTAAGCTTCGCGATGACTTTATGAAAAGAAGACAGTTGATCACAATTAGCTTAGGAACTCTGGGCTTAGACATTTTAAAGGAATGTAGTGCAACGTAAATACAACTAAGAAACCAGATTTACGATTCTAAGTCTCAGCAATACGTGGGAATGGGCTCAGTCCTGGGATAACTGCCTTAGAAATTCTAAGCATTCTAGGTGATTCCTAGGCTCCAAACTTTGTGGTGTCTAAGGTACCTACCTATGAAGACTCGTTGTTTTCGCCCGAAATAGTTTAGAGATTCCGGTGCCTTAGGAGACCTCTCCGGCTGCTTTTCCTGAGTTTAAAACCGAAAATCTAGACTATCGAATGTCTATGGCCTTCGACTACTTTGGACATTAGCAATGTTCCCATTCCCATTAAGGAAAGTTGACTAGTAATGTTTACATCGTCTCTAAGGTGTAGAACATTATTCCAACAACTGATCGAATAGATTCTGATCCTAAGTTTCGCGATGACGTTATGAAAGAAGACAATTGATCACGATTAGCTTAGGAACTCTCAGCTTAGACATGTTTAAAGGAGTCCAATGCAAGGTAAGCTAACTAACTAAACAGATTTACGATTCTAAGTCTCAGCAATACGTGGGGATGGGGTAAGTTCTGGAAGCTGGAGGAGTTGTCTTAGGAATTCTGAGGCTCCTAGGTCGTTCCTAATCCTGAATTTTGTGCCATCTAAGGTACCAAGCCCAGTTTTATCTTCCGAAATAATTGACGGACGAGGTTCGGATGCCTTAGGAATTCTTTCTCGCCGTTTTTCCCGAATTTAAAACCGGAAATCTAGAATCTCGATCTTGCACGACTTTCGACCAATGTGTAGCCCTTCGAAATATTCCCATTCCGAATTTTAAATCCAATTAATACCGGAAATATACGGTAATCCTGCGAGCACTATTTCCATCGCTAATTGTCGCGCTTAATTCCGGAATAAGCCCGTAGATATCCACTCGCATCGCCGCCCCCTTTCGCCTACGACGAGCGCTTAGGCTGCTCGCGCCTCTCTTTCTCCCGACGAGTTTCGAGTCGTCGTCGTTGCCGTTGCCGCCGCCGTCGCTTGTTTATATTCTTAAAGCGATAATAATAGAATATCCATTAGGACCCCGGGCTTCCAGCGAGGGAAATAACGCCGAAGATTCTGCACGTGTGTACGTAGGGATGTACACGTTAGGTATAGGTGTCGCGCGCCCATCCCCTTAGCAGCCTCTCCGAGCTCGATTCCTACCGCGCGGCCGCCTTCTGATTTATTTTATTGCCTTTAGTACTGTTAATGTTTATTCCTGTAAATTACAAGAAAGGGGTTTGCACATATCGAGAAAGGGTGGAACCGCTATATCTTCCGGTATCTGGCGCTCTCCCCGGCTTTCTGGAACGGCGCGTAGCGCGCGCCCCCTTTCGCTAGGTGTGGGTGGTTAAGAGGGCTTCGTCGCGTCGCATCGCCTCGAAAAGGGGAAGAGAATTTCGCGAACGGAAAGAATAAAAGACAATCGAGGGATCGGTGATGATTGTATGCTACATCCACCACTTAAATAATAGAAATCACGTTGAATAGATTCTACTCTATCTTTTGGTATTCGATCGGTTTTCTTCCATCAATCTCTCCTTTATCCGACATTTTCCCAATTCTTGAATCTTCCACGACCACCATCAAAGAATCGACGTCACAATCACGTCAAACCAACCGGTAATTGTCGCAGCGTCTATCAATCAAATAGCAGACAACTCGTTTTATAGACTCTACCATTTCTTTCGTAGAATAGTCTTCAGATGTTTTCTTTTCACAAAATTTTCCTTTATCAGACTTTCTTCCTAATTCTCAAATTTTCTACTACCACCACAATCAAAAAGAATAGAAAACAATGGCACGATCACATCAAACCAATCGGTGACTCTTTCATCATTTATCAATTAAATATCAGAAAACTCGTTGAATAGATTCTACTATTTCTTCGCTAGAATAGTCTTCAGATCGCTGTTCTTGCACCAACTTCTTCTTTATCAGAATCTCATCCTAATTCTTGTCCTCCGCTAACACCACCATCAAAGAATAGAAAATAATTGCACGATCACGTCAAACCAATCGGGTGATTGTTGCAGCACCTATCAATCAAACAACAGAAAACTCATTGAATAGACTCTACTACTTCTTCGGTAGAATAAAGATCTGGTCAACTTTCTTCGACCAACTACCTTTATCCAACTTCATGCCTTATTCTTCAATTTTTCACCACCATCACCGTCAAAAAATAAAAATTACATCATCACTTACAATCAATCACTATTGCAACATCCCCCGGAATCACCCGGAGATTCGAACTTCGCGCCACGGAACCTTTGATTTGAATTTTCCCTCAATTTAATCGTGCTTACAAACTTTCGGCTTGGGATTCCCAAGGCGGTTCCTCAGCTTACGTACGTCAAAAAATCAAGTGGTTGTTCATCCTGTTCTTAAGTACGGTCCATTGAACTTTAGCGTCACGTGGTACCGTTAAGACTTGGGAATCGCTCAAATGCTATCACCCCTCTTTTCCGATTTCTAAGCCTAATCATGCTTGAGCGTTGCTTAGCAACCGCATAAACTTGGCATTTCTAAGCAGTTTTTTCTGCATTTTCCATTTTGATTCGAACCGGAAATAGCATATTTTTCCCTTCAACTTGATCGTGTTTACAAACTTTCGTCTTGGGATTCCCATGGCGGTTCCTAAGCCTACGTACATCGCCCGATCGTGTGGATATTTATCCTATCTTTGAGCCCAGCACATTTAACTTTAGCGTCACGTGGTACTGTGTTTAGCTCTTGAAATCGCTCAATTATTATCACCTTGAAGGAATACCCTCTTTTCCGATATCTAAGCTTAATCATGCTTAGGAACTGTGTAATCTTCGTATTTCTAAGCAGATTCCTCCACATTTTCTCATTTTAATCCGAGCCGGAAATGAGACAATTTTCCCTTCAATTTAATAGGGATTACAAACTTTCGCCTTCGAATTCCCAAGGCGGTTCCTAAGCCTACATACATCGCACGATCGTGTGGATATGTATCCTATCTTTGAGCCCAGCACGTTTAATTTTAGCATCGCGTGGTACTGTGTTTAGCTCTTGAAATCGCTAAAATATTATCACCTTGAAGGAATACCCTCCTTTCCGATATCTAAGCTTAATCATGCTTAGGAACTGTGTAATCTTCGTATTTCTAAGCAGGTTTCTCCACATTTTCTCATTCTAATCCGGGCCGGAAATGAGACATTTTCCCCTTCAATTTAATAGGGATTACAAGCTTTTGCCTTGGAATTCCCAAGGCGGTTCCTAAGCCTACATACATCGCACGATCGTGTAGATATTTATCCTATCTTTGAGCCCAGCACGTTTAATTTTAGCGTCACGTGGTACTGTGTTTAGCTCTTGAAATCGCTCAAATATTATCACCTTGAAGGAATACCCTCCTTTCCGATATCTAAGCTTAATCATGCTTAGGAACTGTGTAATCTTCGTATTTCTAAGCAGATTTCTCCACATTTTCTCATTCTAATCCGGGCCGGAAATGAGACATTTTCCCCTTCAATTTAATAGGGATTACAAGCTTTCGCCTTGGAATTCCCAAGGCGGTTCCTAAGCCTACATACATCGCACGATCGTGTGGATATTTATCCTATCTTTGAGCCCAGCACGTTTAACTTTAGCGTCACGTGGTACTGTGTTTAGCTCTTGAAATCGCTCAAATATTATCACCTTGAAGGAATACCCTCTTTTCCGATATCTAAGCTTAATCATGCTTAGGAACTGTGTAATCTTCGTATTTCTAAGCAGGTTTCTCTACATTTTCTCATTTTAATCCGGGCCGGAAATGAGACAATTTTCCCTTCAATTTAATAGGGATTACAAACTTTCGCCTTAGAATTCCCAAGGCGGTTCCTAAGCCCACATACATCGTCCGATCATGTGGATATTTATCCTATCTTTGAGCCCAGCACGCTTAAGTTTAACGTCACGTGGTACTGTGTTTACCTCTTGAAATCGCTCAAATATTATCACCTTGAAGGAATACCCTCTTTTCCGATATCTAAGCCTAATCATGCTTAGGAACTGTGTAATCTTCGTATTTCTAAGCAGGTTTCTCCACATTTTCTCATTTTAATCCGGGCCGGAAGTGAGACATTTTTCCCTTCAATTTAATAGGGATTACAAGCTTTCGCCTTGGAATTCCCAAGGCGGTTCCTAAGCCTACATACATCGCACGATCGTGTAGATATTTATCCTATCTTTGAGCCCAGCACGTTTAAGTTTAACGTCACGTGGTACTGTGTTTGGCTCTTGAAATCGCTCAAATATTATCACCTTGAAGGAATACCCTCTTTTCCGATATCTAAGCTTAATCATGCTTAGGAACTGTGTAATCTTCGTATTTCTAAGCAGGTTTCTCTACATTTTCTCATTTTAATCCGGGCCGGAAATGAGACAATTTTCCCTTCAATTTAATAGGGATTACAAACTTTCGCCTTAGAATTCCCAAGGCGGTTCCTAAGCCCACATACATCGTCCGATCATGTGGATATTTATCCTATCTTTGAGCCCAGCACGTTTAAGTTTAGCGTCACGTGGTACTGTGTTTAGCTCTTGAAATCGCTCAAATATTATCACCTTGAAGGAATACCCTCTTTTCCGATATCTAAGCTTAATCATGCTTAGGAACTGTGTAATCTTCGTATTTCTAAGCAGATTTCTCCACATTTTCTCATTTTAATCCGGGCCGGAAGTGAGACATTTTTCCCTTCAATTTAATAGGGATTACAAACTTTCGCCTTGGGATTCCCAAGGCGGTTCCTAAGCCTACATACATCGCACGATCGTGTGGATATTTATCCTATCTTTGAGCCCAGCACGCTTAAGTTTAACGTCACGTGGTACTGTGTTTACCTCTTGAAATCGCTCAAATATTATCACCTTGAAGGAATACCCTCTTTTCCGATATCTAAGCCTAATCATGCTTAGGAACTGTGTAATCTTCGTATTTCTAAGCAGGTTTCTCCACATTTTCTCATTCTAATCCGGGCCGGAAATGAGACATTTTCCCCTTCAATTTAATAGGGATTACAAGCTTTCGCCTTGGAATTCCCAAGGCGGTTCCTAAGCCTACATACATCGCACGATCGTGTAGATATTTATCCTATCTTTGAGCCCAGCACGTTTAAGTTTAACGTCACGTGGTACTGTGTTTGGCTCTTGAAATCGCTCAAATATTATCACCTTGAAGGAATACCCTCTTTTCCGATATCTAAGCTTAATCATGCTTAGGAACTGTGTAATCTTCGTATTTCTAAGCAGGTTTCTCTACATTTTCTGATTTTAATCCGGGCCGGAAATGAGACAATTTTCCCTTCAATTTAATAGGGATTACAAACTTTCGCCTTAGAATTCCCAAGGCGGTTCCTAAGCCCACATACATCGTCCGATCATGTGGATATTTATCCTATCTTTGAGCCCAGCACGTTTAAGTTTAGCGTCACGTGGTACTGTGTTTAGCTCTTGAAATCGCTCAAATATTATCACCTTGAAGGAATACCCTCTTTTCCGATATCTAAGCTTAATCATGCTTAGGAACTGTGTAATCTTCGTATTTCTAAGCAGATTTCTCCACATTTTCTCATTTTAATCCGGGCCGGAAGTGAGACATTTTTCCCTTCAATTTAATAGGGATTACAAACTTTCGCCTTGGGATTCCCAAGGCGGTTCCTAAGCCTACATACATCGCACGATCGTGTGGATATTTATCCTATCTTTGAGCCCAGCACGCTTAAGTTTAACGTCACGTGGTACTGTGTTTACCTCTTGAAATCGCTCAAATATTATCACCTTGAAGGAATACCCTCTTTTCCGATATCTAAGCCTAATCATGCTTAGGAACTGTGTAATCTTCGTATTTCTAAGCAGGTTTCTCCACATTTTCTCATGTTAATCCGGGCCGGAAATGAGGCAATTTTCCCTTCAATTTAATAGAGATTACAAACTTTCACCTTGGAATTGCCAAGGCGGTTCCTAAGCCTACATACATCGCACGATCGTGTGGATATTTATCCTATCTTTGAGGCCAGCACGTTTAACTTTAGCGTCACGTGGTACTGTGTTTAGCTCTTGAAATCGCTCAAATATTATCACCTTGAAGGAATACCCTCCTTTCCGATATCTAAGCTTAATCATGCTTAGGAACCGTGTAATCTTCGGATTTCTAGACAGGTTTCTCTATATTTTCTCATTTTGATTCGGACCGGAAATGGACATGTTCCCTTCAACTTAATCGTCCTCACAAACTTCCGACTTAGGATTCCTAAGCCGGTTCCCAAGCTTATATACGTCGAACAACCGGGTAGATTTTCGTCCTATCTTTAAGTACGCCCTAGTTAACTCGAGCGCCGCACGATACCGACCGGGCTTAGGATTCCTAAGGGCATCGGATCAGACTCTCGTTTTATTCGTATCGTCGCGCCCCATCGATAACGAAAGCCGTCGTAAAAGGGGATGTATTCGAACGAGCGAAACGCGCGCGTACCCACGCTACGACAGGAAAAGAACTATTTTTAGCGAACAACAACGACGACAACAACAACAACAACAACAACAAAACGACAACAACGCCGACAGAACGGGAAGGAGATAAGGGTTCGAAACGAAACGAAACGAAACGGCGTCGGATCGACGCCCCCGGCCCGCGGCCGCTCCGCAGACGCTGATAGCGCGGTGAAATATAGCAATTAGAAAACTCGCGGAACGACCGCTTCGGAAAGCTTAACGGTGTCTATATATCTTCGCCTTTTAAGATCGGCGACGAGCGCGCTTCGACGAGGAGACCGACCCCGGGCGGAAAATAGAAATTAACCGCCTCTCGTATGCGGTGGTAAGACGAAACGAACGCTGTTTGTCTGGTACATTGAGAAGATAGCACGATTATTTATTATTATTTTTTGCTAATAATAAAAGAGAAAAAAATACAAAAAATAAGGATAAAATCAATTTTTTTAAAAACCGACAAATTAGGGGAATGAAAACGTAAGAAATCAAGGAAATTGTAGGATAAAAAAATTGAAAAAATCAGCAAATTTGGGAAATCTAAAGGTAAGAAACATAGGAAACTTAGAAAGTCAAAAAAATTGAAAGATTAAAAAAATTAGAAAAATATATTATTATTATTATTATTATTATTATTATCGTTTTCTGACGAGGGAACACCGGCAACTAAGAAATTGTGATTTACATGAAGCTATACAGACTGAAAGGGCAATTCAATGTTTTTTAGCGGCCCAATCCGCCGATATTGGGGTACAGCCCCTCCAAAAATTTGCGCGATTTTTGAAATTTCATTAATACCTCGGAAACTAACACAGATATTTTTCTTTGCTTAGAACATAATTTGAAGTATATTACATAGTCTCGAAGATGGCATAAATTATTTTCGAAAAAAATAAATAACGGGCGGCTGGTCACCACGTACCCCTTGTTTTTAATATTAAAAAAATTATCACAAGTAAAGTCGATTTTACGCAGAAAACGGTGCTTAGTAACAAATTTATACATCTCATCGTAGAGATATTAAAAAACGATAATTAAGTTTCAGTTGTCGTTGATTGATGTACATAGATAAATGTCGTTCTAAGTACAAAATACTTCGAATTACTAATTATTTCGATAAGTAAGAAAAAATTCAAAAATCGTGCAAAAAGGGTCTAGGCGGCACCATATTTTTGAATAGTTTCTTCTTTAAAATTCATTTATCACAAATAAAGTCGGCTTTTACGTAGAAAATGGTGCTGAATGACAAATTTAGACAGCTAATAGTAAAGGTATTAAAAACAATAATTAAGTTTCAGTTGTCGTTGATTGATGTACATAGATAAGTGTCGTGCTAAATATAAAATACTTTGAATTACTAATTATTTCGATAGGTAGAACAAAATTCAAAAATCTTGGAAAAAGGGGTCTAGGCGGCACCCTCTTTTTTAATAATTTTTTTCAAACTTATTTATCACAACCAAAGTCGGTTTTACGTAGAAAACGGTGCTGAATAACAAATTTAGACAGCTCATAGTAAAGGTATTAAAAACCAATAATTAAGTTTCAGTTGTCATTGATTGATGTACATAGATAAGTGTCGTGCTAAATATAAAATACTTTGAATTACTAATTATTTCGATAGGTAGAACAAAATTCAAAAATCTTGGAAAAAGGGATCTAGGCGGCACCCTCTTTTTTAATAATTTTTTTTTTTCAAACTTATTTATCACAACCAAAGTTGGTTTTACGTAGAAAACGGTGCTGAATAACAAATTTAGACAGCTCATAGTAAAGGTATTAAAAAACAATAATTAAGTTTCAGTTGTCGTTGATTGATGTACATAGATAAGTGTCGTGCTATATATAAAATACTTTGAATTACTAATTATTTGGATAGGTAGAACAAAATTCAAAAATCTTGGAAAAAGGGGTCTAGGCGGCACCCTCTTTTTTAATAATTTTTTTCAAACTTATTTATCACAACCAAAGTTGGTTTTACGTAGAAAACGGTGCTGAATAACAAATTTAGACAGCTCATAGTAAAGGTATTAAAAACCAATAATTAAGTTTCAGTTGTCGTTGATTGATGTACATAGATAAGTGTCGTGCTATATATAAAATACTTTGAATTACTAATTATTTCGATAGGTAGAACAAAATTCAAAAATCTTGGAAAAAGGGATCTAGGCGGCACCCTCTTTTTAATAATTTTTTTCAAACTTATTTATCACAACCAAAGTCGGTTTTACGTAGAAAACGGTGCTGAATAACAAATTTAGACAGCTCATAGTAAAGGTATTAAAAAAACAATAATTAAGTTTCAGTTGTCATTGATTGATGTACATAGATAAGTGTCGTGCTAAATATAAAATACTTTGAATTACTAATTATTTCGATAGGTAGAACAAAATTCAAAAATCTTGGAAAAAGGGATCTAGGCGGCACCCTCTTTTAATAATTTTTTTTTCAAACTTATTTATCACAACCAAAGTTGGTTTTACGTAGAAAACGGTGCTGAATAACAAATTTAGACAGCTCATAGTAAAGGTATTAAAAACCAATAATTAAGTTTCAGTTGTCGTTGATTGATGTACATAGATAAGTGTCGTGCTATATATAAAATACTTTGAATTACTAATTATTTGGATAGGTAGAACAAAATTCAAAAATCTTGGAAAAAGTGGTCTAGGCGGCACCCTCTTTTTTAATAATTTTTTTCAAACTTATTTATCACAACCAAAGTTGGTTTTACGTAGAAAACGGTGCTGAATAACAAATTTAGACAGCTCATAGTAAAGGTATTAAAAAACAATAATTAAGTTTCAGTTGTCATTGATTGATGCACATAGATAAATGTCGTTCGACCTCATACGAATGTCTCCTATCAGTCTGTACAGTTTTGTCGAAAACAGAATTTCTCAGCTGTCGGTGTTTCCTGGTCAGTGTAAGAGATTCAGCGGTCCGGGAGCGGAACGGTATACGTACGTATACGGCTCGGCCACTCGAACCTCCCTTACTTCGTTTTTACTACCGTCGATAATACCAATAATAACAATTAACGACGATAATAACCATATCCGATTTTATTTCAATTTATTCGTCGCTCGCCATCGACCGTAAAAAAAAAAACAAATGAATATCGAGTTTCGATTCGAAGCGTATCGAACGGAATTCGGGGCGTAGTTACGTCGATGGGGAAACGTTCGTTCCTTCGCACTCTCTCAAAAAATATTTAATAATTCATGCTCGTATCCGTACGTACGTTTCGTTCGTATCGTATCGTGCGTACACCTTCGCGTTATTATATCGTTCTGCCTACCTACCTGTTTCCCACATAATTCTATTAGATACGGGTCAATAAGTATATGGCCGCGCGTTCGTTCGAGATACGTTTCCTCCCGAGCTCGTCGAAAGCCGGAAGTCTACTTGGGGGACTAGGCAACCGCTAAATAACTTGAAAAAAAAATAATAATCGTAAATTGGACGGAAAAAATATGTATAAAGAAGCGGCGGGATGTTGTACGTACACGTACGTGCATACGTAGACTCGGATTTCGTAAAATCGCTGCCCCGGTGTGTCCACGTACTACGTGTGTGTGAACGCATGTGAATTCTTTCGAATCGACTTCGGATCATTACGAGCGCGGATGTTTCTCTTTTTGCGTGCCCGCTCTAGCGAAGCGGAGGGAATCGTGGCTAATCAAATGCACGCCAACGTCAACGTATCTGTGTATGTAACATGTCGATGTAGGGATTTCGTTCAGATATAGTGAGTCAGATGGAAAGTTTCGAAGTACATCTTCAAATTTTCGAAGAAAAATTTCATTCATCCTACAATCATCTACAATCGTTTAGTAGTTTCGGGACACGCGTTTCGCCGGTAATCTTCAAATCGTGTCCTACCAAAGGCGGGAACGTCAGCTTCGTTACTGGCGAAACACGTGTCCTGGACACAATCGCGTAGTAAGATGGCATCGAGGATTGCCCACAAGTTCAACGAAAATGTCCGTTTCGACGGCTTAAAAGCTAAAGTGCGTACTTAAAAGCGAATGTTAGCCAAGGTGATGGACTAGCCAAAGTGAGGCGACAGAAATCAGGACGCCCGAAAATTTGTAATGTCGAAGTTGGAGAAGTAAATCTCTCTTCAACGTTGGAGCCACTACCAACAATCCATCGTGGAATTTTGAAGCTAGCCCTCCGAAGCGAGCGTCAGCCAAAGTTTCTTCTGAATGACAAAACATCAATCGAGGTGCTTCAGAACAGGTAGTGAAAGTTATCCAAAAAATTATTTGAGTGTCAGTCATGATGGTGGCTGCGCGAAGCGATAGTTTACCAAAAATTCACTAAGCTTCACCTACTATGCCTCCAGCTACTGCGCCTCCAGCTACTACGCCTCCAGCCACTACGCCTCCAGCTAATACGCCTCCAGCTACAGCGCCTCCAGCTACTGTGCCTCCAGCTACTACGCCTCCAGCTACTACGCCTCCAGCTACTACGCCTCCAGCTAGTACACCTCCAGCTACTACGCCTCCAGCTAGTACACCTCCAGCTACTACGCCACCAGCTACTACAGTAGTTATGACGTTTTGAAGCGATTTTTCTCCAACTAACGTTAGCTAAACTTCGCCAAGTGCCACTGTTTGAACGGCTAACTGATAAGATGCGGCTCACTAGAGCGAGTGTTAAAAGCTAGCCCAAGTATCCGTAGTGATGGTAAGTGTATAGTGCCACACTTAGCCACAAATTCATTAAGCTTCAGATAGAATAGCAGCTGTGACTTTCTGAAGCCGTTTCTCTTTCGTTAGAGTTAGCCAAGGTTTGTTGAATATCACCGTTTCCATTGTAAAATGATGACGTGTGTCCAATAGAGCGGTAGTGGTAAGTTAGATAAAGTATCAATAGTGATGGTAAGCTTATGAAGCAATAATTAGCCAAAAGTTTACCAAGTTTTAGCTATTATGGTGCTTGTAACGTTCTGAAGTAATTTTTCTTTAGCTATAGTTAGCCAAACATTGAAGTGATGAAATGCTGATCATTACAGCGAGTGTTGAAAGTTAGCCAAAGTACCGGTAGTGATGGTTAGTGTATGAAGCAGAACATGGCCATAAATTAATCAAGCTCCAGCTACTACAGTACATGTGAAGTTCTGAAGCGATTTCTCTCTAGCTTGCGTTAGCCAAAGTTCCCTGAGTGTCACAATTTCAATGTAAAGACGATTAAGACGAGTGTTAAAAGTTAGCCAAAGTATCAGTAGTGGCGGTAAGTGTATGGTGCAACACTTAGCCACAAATTCATTAAAGCTTCAGCTACAATGGCAGCTGTGACGTTCTGAAGCGATTTCTCGTTAGTTAGAATGAGCCAAGCTTTGCCGAATCTCACCGTTTGCACTGTAAAAACAATAAAGTGCGTCCAATACAGCGATAGTGGCAAGTTGGCTAAAGTATCAGTAGTGATGGTCAGCTTATTAAGCAATAATTAGCCAAAAATTCACGAAGTTCCAGCTACTACAGTAGTTGTGATGTGCTGAAGCGATTTCTCTCTAGCTTGCGTTAGCCAAAGTTCCCCGTGTGTCACAATTTCAATGCAAAGACGATAAAGTGTGCTCATTCAGACGAGTGTTAAAAGTTAGCCAAAGTATCAGTAGTGGCGGTAAGTGTATGGTGCAACACTTAGCCACAAACTCATTAAAGCTTCAGCTACAATGGCAGCTGTGACGTTCTGAAGCGATTTCTCGTTAGTTAGAGTCAGTCAAGGTTTGCCGAATCTCACCGTCTGCACTGTAAAAACGATAAAGTGCGTCCAATACAGCGATAGTGGCAAGTTGACTAAAGTATCAGCAGTGATGGTCAGCTTATGAAGCAATATTTAGCCAAAAATTCACGAAGTTCCAGCTACTACGGTACTTGTAACGTTCTGAAGTAATTTTTCTTAGCCAGAGTTAGCCAAACTTCGCCGAGTGTCACCGTTTCAACGTTAAAATGATGAAATGCTGCTCATTAGAGCCGGTGTTAAAAGTTAGCCAAAGTATCAGGAGTGATGATTAGTGAAGCAAAACTTAGCCAAAAACTCATTAAGCTACTACGCTACTTGCGACGTTCTCAAGCTATTTTTCTATAGAAATCGTTAACCAAAGTTTGGTGAGTGTCACTATTTCAACGGAAAGACGATAGAGTGTGTTCATTAACACGGCTGTTAAAACTTAGCCAAAGTATCACTAGTGATGAGAACTGTATAAAGTAATTCTTAGCCCAAACTTCAGCTACTGCGCTACTTGCAACTCTCTGAAGGGGTATGTATCTCTATAGAAAGCGTTAGCCGATGTTGGTTGAGTATCACAATTTCAACGGAAAAGCGATGTAGTGTGCTGATTAAAACGAGTGTTATAAGTTAGCCAAAGTATCAGCAGTGATGGAAAGTCTATGAAGCAATAGTTAGCCAAAAATTGATGAAGCTCCAGCTATTACGGTACAACCAGGTTCTGTAAGCGATTTTTCTCTGGTAAGGGCTAGCCAAAGTTTAGCCGTAAAACGATGAAGCGTCCCCATGAAAGTGAACGTTAAAAGTTAGCCAAAGTGACAGTACCGATGGTAAGTGCTTGAAGCAATACTTAAGCGAAGGTGCATTAATCTCCAGATAATACGGTATTCGTGACGTTCTGAAGTGATTTATCTTTAACTAGGGTTAGCTAAAGTTAACTGAGTGCCACAATTTGAATGGTAAAACGATGAAGTGCGCCCATTGCAGCGAAAGCTACGAGTTAGCCAAAGTGGCGGTAGTGTTGGTAAGTATAGGCAGTAATATTTAGCGGAAACTTCACGAAGCTCCAGCTACTACGGCATTTCTGATGTTCTGAAGCGATTTCTCCCTAGCTAGTCAAGTCAGTCTAGCTGGTCAAAGTTCGCTAGGTTTCTAATTTCGATGGTAAAATGATGAAGTGCGATCATTAAAACGAATATTAAAAGTTAGCCAAAGTATCAGTAGTGATGGTAAGTGCATGAAGCAAAACTTAGCCAAAAACTCACTAAACTTCAGCTACTACGCTACTTGCAACGTTTTGAAGCTATTCTTCTGTAGAAATCGTTAGCCAAAGTTTGGTGAGTGTCACTATTTCAACGGAAAGACGGTAGAGTGTGTTCATTAACACGAGTGTTAAAAGGTAACCAAAGTATCAGGGGTGATGGTAAGTTTATGAATCGATACTTAGCCGAAAATTCATGAAGCTCCAGCTGATACGCTACTAGCAACGTTCTGGAATGATTTTTATATAAAAAGTGTTAGCCAAAGTTCGCTGAGCATTATAGTGAGCGTTAAAAGTTAGCCAAAGTATCAATAACAATGGTAGGTGTATGAAGCAATAGGATAGGGTGAGTTACTAACTTGTATTGGGAATCTCAGGAAAGCCAAAGGAACGTTCTCGAATCTCCTCTGCGAGCAGTTCTAATGATTGCAAAAGAACCATAAAATCCACCCGCCCCCTCCAGAAACGATAGAGCGGTCAAAACTCCTTTCCACCGCTTCCCGCCATCAATACTAATTACCTCAAACGCTGGAACTTCACCACAAACGACTTCGATATTTCGATTCGGGCCTCGAACTACGCATTAACTCCGTTAGCTTTTATCATCATCAACAACGAGCCCGTATCTCCTTTCTATTTCCGGAGCTAATCCCGCCTTCCTCCCGAAAGCCGAAGCGTCGACCTCCACCGCTTACCGTAGTAACTAACCCCTCTTCCTCCACCCCCCATAGTTCGCACACCCCCACAAATTAATAATCAAAAACTACATCAAACGCCGCGATACGCTCCCCGAAACGGCTCTCTTTGTGCGGCGATCTCCGATGCCGGGCCTCGGTCGATTGCGGAATTCTATCCGCGGCCGGACCCACCCCAGTCCCCAGCCGTCGGGGAGGACGCCCGTCGCCGTTCTTTACGGGGTCAAAGATGAAGTTTTTAGGGCACGGCTGAGGGGGCGAGGACGGGCGTGTACATCAACTATTCCCGATACCTGAGGCTCACTTCCCGCATCGCCGGCGTCGCCGCCGCCGCCACCGCTCCCCTCCCCTTCCCCCATCGCATAGCCGAGGAGAAGATCAAAGGCGCGACATCGGGTCGTAGTTATGCGAAAAATTGGGCGTTCTGCGGCGAGATCGCGCGGGATGAAACGTGGCGGTTTTAAACGGCGTGGATGACGTCGTGAGGAAGAACGACGAAACGTTGGACGGATTTTTCTTTTCGATATTTTAGACGCGGGAAGGATGGAGAAATTCCGAGAAAATCGACGCGAAGGGGTGTGCTTTTTCGGCGCACGGAAAACGAATGGATTATGCTCGAGTTAGTGACGATTTGATCATTTTCAGTGTGCTTAGCACAACCAGAAATACTTCGAAATGACATTAAACGTCCCCGCGGATTAAGCCCGAACGAAACTTCAGACGTACCCACTAACAACCTGCACGCAATAATCAGAGGAGATCGCATCGGTAACGGGACACGCGTTTCGCTAGTAATTACGCCGGTATCTTCACCTTCGGTAGGACCTTCTTAATGAAGGAGATCCCATCACGTCAGCGAAGAGTATTTCTAACTCCTAAAACATCAAGCCAGCCCATAGGATGTAATTCTGATGGCTAACTGAATAAATTAAATTTAAAAGAGATCTTCACTTTCGGTAAGCGCCAATTTGAATAAGATAGTCTCTTTGCCGGCGAAGCAAGTGTCCCGGAACTGAAACACAGCGATTGATAGCGAATGATAGCCAAAGTTCAGTAGTAGTAAGTAGTCAGAGTTACTTAGCGAACTTTGACTATCATTCGTTACGTAAAAGATAGCGGAAAACTTCAAAACACTCATAGTTAGTGAGGGTTCAACATACGCGTTCCACCACACTCTTGATGGCTATAACTAATACTACAAGTGACGTTCAGTAAACTTTCGGCTAACATTCCCTACTCACGATTACCACGGTGTAACCGGCATTCAGTTAATTTTTGGCTAATTATTGCTTCATACACTTACCATTACTAGTGACACTTTGGTTAAATTTTAATACCAACTGCGATAAACACTGTTCGTTGTTTTACCGTTGAAACTGTAACACGCAGAAAACTTTGGTTAACTTTAGTTAGAGGGAAATCGCTTCGCTGCGAAGTCGTGATGACGGTACACGAACCGAATCTTAGACAAAGTCTGTCGATTATCACTAATAGTATCGGTAGCTCTTACCACACTTTTCGGAAAAAGTCCAGATACGTATTTCGACAACTAAGTTACCATCCTCAGTGGAATACTGGGGGAATTCAGTATCACTAGCTAGTCCGGTTAATGCCCAAGACGAACACACTCTACACAACGAACACTGTATAACGCTACAGTACTGCACAATGAACATCACACACTGAACGCACGAAACACATCAGAGCACTGTTGGCACTGCCAGTTTGTTGTTGGTGCCACAGTCTTCTTATTCTCATTACTAACAGTTTAAATTATGAAGTAATAGAACATGTACTTCGGAACAAGTGTTAGCCAAAGTACGTCAACTTTATTGAGCTTAGCAAACGTAGATAAAAATGCTGTGTGCTGATGACCATGGAAATTATGAAATACGATCTTTGAAATGAGTGTAACCCTAAGATCCATAAGAGTCAGTACTAGTCACACGATCAGTTTTTAATGTGAAACTGTAAAGCACACCCCAATATAATAAATATTCGCCGAAGCGCGCTGCGTACCACTAGTCCTAGCAATTGTAAGATATTGAAGTGTCTAAACTTACTGAGTGCTAGCAATCATAAAAATCGGAAAATTATGAAATACGATCTGTAAAGTGATTGTGTGAGTTTTAGTAACCATAGTAATCGTGAAATACTACGTGTGAAACGAGTGCTAGCCAAAGTTGGTCCTAACGTGGAACTGAGAAGCACTCCGTACAGGTACTCGGTTTGGATGACATTTAGTCAAGCCGAGTTGCGCCGGACTAACCATAGCAATTGTGTCATGTTTGGGTTTAATTAACCCAAACCCTCGCCGACCGGCTGGCTGGCACCCTGAGTGTTAGCAAACATCCTTCCTGGGACGAAATCGGTAAGCTTTCTGTTGCGGTTTTAAAATTAAGATTTCTCACTTTCGGGATCGAGTTCCGTCGAACGACGAAACAAGTTTCCTTCTCTTACTAGATTTGGTTGCTTGAACCTCCATTTGTTGCGTTGTTGTGGTGTATCTAAATAGTCGTTGGACCAACGTCTCCAGAATTGTTGTGCGCGTTTTTGTAGAACTCGAGATCTTATCAGTCTAGTAACGGTGATTTCTTCAACATTGTCTTGCGATAATGAATCTAACGATCTTCTAATGAGGAAATGTTCAGGCGTGAGCGGCTAGGATCGCTGGATAGAGGTAATAAGGGTCGGAAGTTTAATATTGATTCAATTTGGATAATTAGAGTGTAAAAAACGTCGAATGTGTAGGTGTGACATAGATTATGGTGATGGTAAGAGACGCAAACCCGCTACGGAATCATCAAAAGTTGAGACAGACTATAGTATACAGCGCCCTTAATGCCTTCGTGGCGATTGGGGCAACTTCATCTGAACTTCGTGCTTACCCGGCATCGAAGGCGATCGTAAATCTGTATTGAGATTCGAAATCGCTCTCGTCAATTGTTTCGATTTCCATCGAATTCTTAGCCAATCCTAAGACGCCATCTATAGTTTGACACCTAAATGTAGGGGGCTTGGGGACTAAGGACGAAAGTAAGATGCGGCGATAAACGCCTTAAAAATCCCCGCCTAACGTACTCCAACGGACCCCGATAGTAACATAAAACGCATATCGGAGACAATGATCTGTTTCCGGAGCGGAAGTCGCAAGGTGTATACTCTGTCATTATAAAACGAACTTCTTCTCCTTGCTCTCTCGTCGTTACAGAGTCAGGGGGCAGAACACGAATTCACAGTTCACGACGCATACGAGATATAAACGAGTCGAGTACGTGTATACGCACAAAGCACACTTGTTACAGCGAACAAACACGAACGATGTCATTTCTTCTATTAATTCGACTTATGGAATCGCCCCGCGCCTCGTTCCCACACCGCGTTCCAAACGCAAATCCTTACAAGACCGTAAAAACGCCCCTCCTTTACAACCTTTCGACGAAACCGTAAAAACGTTCCGGAATTCGAAATCCCGCAGACGCTTTTATCGGTGGTATATCTCGCGGTACGACTCCGAACCCCCTCATCCCCCTTTTCATCCTGCTACCCGATAATTTACGGCGTATCCCCCGTCGTGGAAAAACGAGTGGAAATCTATTCCGATGCCAACGGGTGACAGGCCGTTTCTAATTCTTTCCAATCACGCACAGGCGGCGATGAGGATCGGGAAGGGAACACGTAGAGGGCTCGGAGAAGGAGATCGAGCGGAGGAAAGGGCGGCGGTGGGAGAGGGGGAACGCACAGGCGACAATTCGACCCCCGTTCAACCCTATCGCGCTAAATACCGGTAAATTACGGCCGTTTTTCATTTGTTTTAACGATTTCCATAAATTATCCGCTCCCGTTGAGGAGGACGAGGTTCTATCGTGAAGTTTGATAATTATTAACTTATTTCGAAGGCTACCCCCTCCTTTCCCCCGTACGGACGCGTTCGTTTACCCGTCGCCCTCGCCTGATCTATGGAAGTTTGATGATGTTTGATCTTTACGATTCCGTCGGAATAATTCGGAGGTAATTAGCGACGGTGATCAATTATCGGGTTGTTTATGTTTGGGGATGATTGTGGGAGGGGGAAGGGGGTGGAAATGTTTCGGGTGGAAAGGGCGAGAAGGAGAACGGTAGTTTTCCCGACGTTTTAACCGATTCTTGTCCGAAATTTTCTCTATAATTCGATATAGTGATAGTTTACATTAACGTGGGTCAGCACCAATGCAAAGTCGCCAGTTTGCAACCAAATTCGAGCCAATTGGACTTGAATCCAAGTGTACAACTTCTCACCCATTCGCCAATAACATCGCCAACATACCTTCCTAAGCAGCTGAGTAGGTATTCGTGAAGTTCAGTAACCCTCCCGAGCTAGCGAAGCTGTCAGACAGTGCCATTTTTAACACAGCAGAACTGACGGTGATGATCATATTGCCTCAGAAAATGTCGGATCATTCTCCCATTAATTGGGACTATGCTGAGGTCCTAGTCTGTTTGAAGTAATTGCTATCCAGAGAGTTACAGGTGGTAACCACATTGCTCCGAAAAATGTCGGATCCTTTCTCCTGAGCCTTAGGAATGTGCCTGCTTTCTAGAGAACTTCCTGAGCTACAATCATATTGACGTAATAGGAGCTATGTAGTCTGTCGGAAGTAGGTGTTAGTCAAAGTTCCTGCACTACCAATTTTGTTGGCTTAATCAAACCTACGTTGATCATAGTCTCCACGAAGTAACTGGTGACTAGTACAGTTAAGAAAGGTCAAACTTCAAGGTGATAACCACTTTACTTCTAAATACGTCGGATTTTGTTCCTATGAGCCTTAGAAATGTGCTGGAAAACCGAACGACTACTCACGATTCCCAGGGAACTTCCTGAGCTACCAATCTTACCGGCTTAATCAGAGCTATGCTGATCGTGGCCTCTATGAAGTAACTGGTAGCCAGTACAGTTAAAAAGAAACAAACTTGAACATGATAACTACATTGCCTCAGAACACGACGGATTCTTTCCTCTGAGCCTAAGGAATTTGCTGGATACCCAAAGCAATCGTCACCTCTCTGAAGTAAGTGCTAGCCAGAGAGCTGAAACTTTAACCAAGCTGAAGGTGATAACCACATTGTCGCAGAATACGTTGGATCTTTTCTTCTGAGCCTTAGCTAGTAGCTGGAAACCCGAGGGAATAGTCACAAATCTCGGCGAACTTTCTGAGCCTCCAATTTATTGATTGATTATCAAAGCTATGATAATCGTAGATTTTCCGAAGTAAATGTTAGCCAAAGCTCCTGAGCAACCGGTCTTATTGCCTTAACTATGCTGATCATGGTGTTTATGAAGTAAGTGTTAGCCAGATAGTCAAAAACCTGTTGTTGATAAGTTGATAACCACATTGCCTCAGATTACATCAGCTCCTTTCTGCCGAGTCTTAGGGATGTTCTTTAAGACCGAATGAATACTCACGATTCCCAGTTAACTTCCTGAGCTCCAATCTTATTGAATTAATCGGAGCTATGCTGATCGTAGCCTATCTATAGCAAGCATTAGCTACGGTTCCTGAGCTTCTAAGCTTATTAGTTTAGCTGGGGTTATGATGGTCGTAGCTTGTCTGAAGTAATTGCTAGCCAGACAGTTAATAATGAGTAAATATGCCTCAGAAAATATTCGATCCTTTCCGGCTTAACCGGAGTTGTGCTGATGATAGCCTCTCTGTGGTAAGTGTTAGTCAAATTTTCTAAGTTGCCAACAGTATTGGTCTAACCGGACCTGTGTACTGATCGCACCCTGTCTGAAGCAAGTATAAGCGAGATAGTTAAAAACTCCACTCTTTTATCAACCATAGTCACTTGGCGATATTTTGGCTAATTTTTCCCTACAACTACCCGCGCTAACGCCCCTTAAGAACGACATCTTAATGTGAGTCCCATCGATGTATCAACGATACTGAAGATGTTGACATGTATATTGCCGAAATCCGCATCGATTTTTAACACTTCTCTCTAATTACTTCCGGACAAAAAATTGAAACGGGATCGTCTCCGTCGTCGGAACGAAGAAACGAGAAAAACGGACGAACGCGATCGCGCATCGAAACAAAAGAACAACGACTGCTACGATGATGACACAAGCGACGGTAATGATTATAATAATAATAATAATAACGACGAATGTTATAACCGAGGACAACCAACCGAAGTAAGAAGAATAACAACAACAATAACAAGTGAACTACGACAGCTATAACGTCGCTCGTCGTCGAGATTCCCATTTCCGAAGATACGACACCGACAACAATGAAAGACGGACGCATTAAGCGATCAAGAGGGCGTGAGATCATCAGTGAACATCGGCGGGCACAATGCGAATAGGAAGAAAAGAACGAACGGAGGAACGAACGTGAAAAAGAAGAAGAAAAAACACCGCAAACCGCGCGCGTAGTTATTCGTGTGTGCATGTATCGGTCGTGCTGCGCGCCGCCGAGGTTTACTACGTTTCTTAATAGTTTATTTTCCACGGTTGGCGGCGGCGCCTGACGATCGCCACTCGGCGAAGAGATTGACATTTCCGTATTTCGTCACGGCTTCCTAGATATCGTCGTGTAAGGTACGAATGTACCGGTAGTCGCTTTCGGAGCTCGTTGTGTGAATGCGCTTCCTTTTCCCAGCAGATTCGATAATGAGGACGTGAGGATGACGTAGAAGTTCTTCGACGTGGCGGTTGCCAGGAAAGTTTCCCAAATCGACTTGGGGAGGGGAAAGGGATGGTGGTAGCGACCTACTCGGTACTTAACAATCAATTTCCTTCAGTCCAATCGTTGAAAAAAGTATCTTCCTAGGTTACTACTGGGAGTTGGTTAGGGAACTCAACTACGACGCCAAGGGCTAGGATTCAAATTTCAAACATTCGAGCCTGGCGCGTGTCGATCATTGTGAACAAGAGGTAACGATAGCTGTTACCTAATGCATGATACCCATCACCCAGATATCACGACATACCATCACGAGGGAATTCCGAGGAAGATGGCGGCATGCTTGTCGAAACGTAGCCATCAACTAAATTACACTTCACAAACCCCTGTATGTGAGTTAACAGCTCCGAGCATCCTGGCACATGGCTGGTACACGACGGTATCTTCAACCAGAACAGCTCCAGCAGTTACTGAGATCCTCGTTCCCTCTCGTGCCTTCATTGAGGCCTGTAGTTGCAGCCGTTGGCGAAATATCGCCGATTCCAGCTCCAAAAAGTCCCACCCGATGCAAGAAACGTTGTTAGTAGACACCTGTACCTGTACACCTGTAGATCCTACTCCACTAGAAGGAAGTTTTCCTTCCAGAAGCCCAAGCCCAATCGAAGTTAAAATTTAGAACTTGCTATCCTTTCCATGAATCGTACGCCTACCACCACTGCTTGAATCTCTTTTCAATTCCTCAACACTAACAGCACTACCTCATCCCCCGACTCCACCCTCGTTCCCACGCTAACTAACTCAAACTCCACGAATTACCCCACGATAAGTCGCCTCGTCTCCTGTTAAATTTTCCACCCAAAGGCCCAGATCCAAACGACGTTGAAATCTAGAGCTTTCCATCTTATCCACCAATCGTAGGCTTCCAGCTACCACTACCGCTTGTTTCCTCTATCAAACCCTCAATACTAACACCGCTACATCATCCTTCTGATTCCGCCCTCATTTTGCACGCCAACTAGCTCGCACTAACACACTGACAGCACTACCTCATCCCCCGACTCCACCCTCGTTCCCACGCCAACTAACTCAAACTCCACGAATTACCCCACGATAAGTCGCCTCGTGTCCTGTCCAATTTTCCACCCAAAGGCCCAGATCCAAACGACGTTGAAATCTAGAGCTTCCCATCCTATCCACCAATCGTAGGCTTCCAGCTACCACTACCGCTTGTTTCCTCTATCAAATCCTCAATACTAACACCGCTACATCATCCTTCTGATTTCACCCTCATTTTGCACGCCAACTAGCTCGCACTAACACACTAACAGCACTACCTCAACCCCCGACTCCACCCTCGTTCCCACGCTAAGTAACTCAAACTCCACGAATTACCCCACGATAAGTCGCCTCGTCTCCTGTTAAATTTTCCACCCAAAGGCCCAGATCCAAACGACGTTGAAATCTAGAGCTTCCCATCCTATCCACCAATCGTAGGCTTCCAGCTACCACTACCGCTTGTTTCCTCTATCAAACCCTCAATACTAACACCGCTACATCATCCTTCTGATTCCGCCCTCATTTTGCACGCCAACTAGCTCGCACTAACACACTAACAGCACTACCTCATCCCCCGACTCCACCCTCGTTCCCACGCCAACTAACTCAAACTCCACGAATTACCCCACGATAAGTCGCCTCGTGTCCTGTCCAATTTTCCACCCAAAGGCCCAGATCCAAACGACGTTGAAATCTAGAGCTTCCCATCCTATCCACCAATCGTAGGCTTCCAGCTACCACTACCGCTTGTTTCCTCTATCAAATCCTCAATACTAACACCGCTACATCATCCTTCTGATTCCGCCCTCATTTTGCACGCCAACTAGCTCGCACTAACACACTAACAGCACTACCTCATCCCCCGACTCCACCCTCGTTCCCACGCCAAGTAACTCAAACTCCACGAATTACCCCACGATAAGTCGCCTCGTGTCCTGTTAAATTTTCTACCCAAAGGCCCAGATCCAAACGACGTTGAAATCTAGAGCTTCCCATTCTATCCACCAATCGTAGGCTTCCAGCTACCACTACCGCTTGTTTCCTCTATCAAACCCTCAATACTAACACCGCTACATCATCCTTCTGATTCCGCCCTCATTTTGCACGCCAACTAGCTCGCACTAACACACTAACAGCACTACCTCATCCCCCGACTCCACCCTCGTTCCCACGCTAACTAACTCAAACTCCACGAATTACCCCACGATAAGTCGCCTCGTCTCCTGTTAAATTTTCCACCCAAAGGCCCAGATCCAAACGACGTTGAAATCTAGAGCTTCCCATCCTATCCACCAATCGTAGGCTTCCAGCTACCACTACCGCTTGTTTCCTCTATCAAATCCTCAATACTAACACCGCTACATCATCCTTCTGATTCCGCCCTCATTTTGCACGCCAACTAGCTCGAATAGCTCCAGCCTTGCCCCCTCTTGTACCTTGACTCAAGCCTGTAGCTACAGCCGTTGCAAGAATATTGCCAGTTTTATCGTCGGAAAGTTCCAGCTGATGTAAGAATCGTCGATAGTTGCATTGTGAGGGGAAAAAGAATATTCAGAACCCACAGTAGCATGACCTACTAAAGATCTTACTCCCCCAGAGGGAAGTTTTACCTTCAAAAACCCAAACCCAATCCGAGTTGAAATTTGGAACTTCGCACCCTATCCACCAACTGTAGGTCTCCACCTACCACCACCGCTCGCATACCAGTTCAATTTCCTCAACACTAACGGCACTACCTCATCCCCCGACTCCAGCCTCTTTCCCACGCTAACTAGCTCAAACTCCACGAATTACCCCGCGATACGTCTCCTCGCCCCCTTCCTACCGCAACTTTCTGTCGCATTTCCTCCTACATCGTCCGCCTTTCATCGTTTCGTCCTGTCCTAACCGATCTCGCGGTCCGAAAGACCGCGACATAATTATTTACCGACGTCGGACGAAATATCGTCGAACTAATTGTAAAACGCGACCTCTCGCCGGACACGGACAACGGACAAAAACAAATGACGACGCGCTTGCACTTTAATTTAATTAACGAACGTTCGAAACGTCGTCGTAATGAACGGAAACGCATATATATTTTAGTCGGTGTACCGCCGAGACAACGAACGTCCAATTCGGTTCTACATTGGTCGGATGGCTAGGGACTTGGGGACACTTGAGCGTCAATAATGTCAAAGTTGGAGCACGAAAGAAATCAAATTGAGACGTGCTATAGCCTTACCACAACGACTATGCTAAGCTCAATGGCGTATTTCGACCGGAAAATCATCATCCCGAGCGTCGCGTGAGAATCCTGGCTAACGCTTGCGTTGAAGAACGTACAGAGCCAGACAACCGAAAATTTTCGTTATGTATAGGTTAGTTCACGGTTGAAACCACCCCCCATACTCGTTTTGATAGATGAGAAACTTTCGCTCACGCTTACTTCCAAGAAGTTACGAGCAGCATAGCTTCGGTTAAGCTAACAAGATTGGTAGCTCAGACAGTTCCCTGGGAATTCTTCGGTTTTCTCGCACATTCCTAAGACTCGATGAAAAGGATCCCGCATATTCTGAGGCAATGTGGTTATCACATTGAAGCTTGCTCTTTTCTTAACTGTCTGCCTAACCTTTATTTCATAAGGGCTATAATCAGCAAGTTCCGATTGAACCAACAGTATTGGCAGCTCAGGTAGCTTGATTAACACTTACATCAGAGAGGACAGCTCCGGTTAAGTCGATGATATTAGTGATAGGTAAGACAGTTCCCTGGGAATTCTTCGGTTTTCTCGCACATTCCTAAGACTCGGTGAAAAGAGTCCCGCATATTCTGAGGCAATGTGGTTATCACATTGAAGCTTGCTCTTTTTTTAACTGTCTGCCTAACCTTTATTTCATAAGGGTTATAATCAGCAAGTTCCGATTGAACCAACAGTATTGGTAGCTCAGGTAGCTTGATTAACACTTACATCAGAGAGGACAGCTCCGGTTAAGTCGTTGATATTAGTGATAGGTAAGAAGGTTCGCTCCAAATCGTGGGTATTTCTTCAGTTTTCAACCATATTCCAAAGACCCAGGAGAATGGGTCGAAAATATCTCGGGAAATGTGGGTAAACATCTTCAGGTTTTCTCGTTCTGTAACTACTTGGCTAACAGTTAGTTCAGCCAAGGTACGATCAGCACAGCAGTGCCAGTAACAGTTTTAACCATGAAGTAATAAAATCTTGGCTCTTAGGAGTAAGTGTTCGTCAAAGTTCTATTAATGTCACTAGTAGTGTCAGTAACAATCTCAACTGTGAAACATAAAAATCTTTGATCTCTATAGTAAATGTTAGCCAAAGTTCTATCAATCTCACTAGTAGTGTCAGTGACAGTTTCGACTGTGAAGCAATAAAATCTTGGCTCTTAGGAGTAAGTGTTCGTCAAAGTTCTATTAATGTCACTAGTAGTGTCAGTGACAATCTCAACTGTGAAACATAAAAATTTTTGATCTCTATAGTAAATGTTAGCCAAAGTTCTATCAATCTCACTAGTAGTGTCAGTGACAGTTTCGACTGTGAAGCAATAAAATCTTGGCTCCTTAGAGTAAGTGTTAGCCAAAGTTCTATCAATGTCACTAGTAGCACTAGTAACAGTTTTAACTGTAAAATAACAAATCTTGCCTCTTCAGAGTAAGTTTTAGCCAAAGTTATATCAATATCTCTAGTAGTGCTAGTAACACGTTCAACTACGAACTAATTGGATTTTGGCAGTTTAGAGTAAGTGTTAGCCAAAGTAGCCGATTGACCGTAATAACCGTGAAGTTTCGGAATAGGCCTCGTGAAGTATAGTTAGCCAGAGTTCGCTAGGTTTCACGGTTTCAACTATAAAATGGTTAAGTATGTACTTATACTTCCATATTAGCCAAAGGACTATAATTTCGACTAAACATATTGAAATTTTGAAACATTTCTTGTGAAGCAAATATCGAAATTTTGAAATAGGCTCCCTGAAGTAAGTTTTAGCCAAAGTTTCCTAAGAATCATTTAACCGACAGTTTTAAGTGTAACATGGCTATTATAATGGCCACCTTGAAATGTGCGTAGTCAGTTAGTTAGCCAAAAATTCACCAAACTCGACAGGTTTTTTTGAGTGAGTGTATAGCCAAAGTTCTATCGATCTCACGCTCACTTAGTAGTGTGGGTAATAGTTTTAACTGCGAAATAATGAAATCCGGGCCCATTAAATTAAGTGTTAGCCAAAGTCTACCGAGTGATCATGGTAACCGTAAAGTTTTGGAGTACGCTCCCTAAAAGATACTCAGCCAAAGTTTGCTAGGTGTCATAATTTCAATATAAAATGGTTAAATGTGTGCTTGTACTTGCATATCACCCAAAGTACCTGAATTTCCGATAACCACGACAATTTCCGTAGCGTCTTGTGCGGTGTTCAATGAAGAAAATTCATAGAAAACGTGAATTCCAGCGTCGTTCCATCAAAAACGACAACTTAGTTGTCTAAATAAGTGTGTGTTCAATGTGATCGTCTGGAATAAATGTTAGACGCGATGTACTTTTCTGTGGTCGCAGTGGTGTGCTTTGCGTGTGGAGCTCAATTAAAGTTCATGCGAGTTTGTGCCTTCTCCCTGAAGATGACAACTAAGTTGTCGAAATAAGCCAGTGTTCAGTGCGATCTTCTAGAATAGGTGGTAGACGTTGTGCACTTATCTGTGGACATTGTGCCGGCTCAATTAAAGTTCATAGTAAAAAAATGCGAATTTCGTGGTTTCTCATTGAAGATGACAACTAAGTTGTCGAAATAAGTAAGTATTCAGTGTGATCCTTTGGAACAGGTTGTAGACGCAATGTACTTATCTGTGGACATTACCAGGTCTTCTACGTGTGGTGCTTAATTAAAGTTCATGGTAAAAAAATGCGAATTTCATGGTTTCTCATTGAAGATGACAACTAAGTTGTCGAAGTAAGCCAGTGTTCAGTGCGATCTTCTAGAATAGGTGGTAGACGTTGTGCACTTATCTGTGGACATTGTGCCGGCTCAATTAAAGTTCATAGTAAAAAAATGCGAATTTTGTGGTTTCTCATTGAAGATGACAACTAAGTTGTCGAAATAGGTAAGTGTTCAGTGTGATCCTTTGGAACAGGTTGTAGACGCAATGCACTTATCTGTGGACATTACCAGGTCTTCTACGTGTGGTGCTCAATTAAAGTTCATGGTAAAAAAATGCGAATTTCGTGCTTTCTCATTGAAGATGACAACTAAGTTGTCGAAATAAGCCAGTGTTCAGTGCGATCTTCTAGAATAGGTGGTAGACGTTGTGCACTTATCTGTGGACATTGTGCCGGCTCAATTAAAGTTCATAGTAAAAAATGCGAATTTCGTGCTTTCTCATTGAAGATGACAACTAAGTTGTCGAAATAAGTAAGTGTTCAATGTGATCTTCTGGAATAGGCGGTAGAAGCGTTGCACTTAACTGTGTACATTGTGTTGTGCTCTACGTGTGGAGCACAAGTTCCTGAAAAAATGCTAGTATCGTGCCTTTTTACTGAGGATGACAACTAAGTTGTCGAAATACGCATTTCGATTTTTTTTTCACAGAAGTTTCGATAGGGGCCGTTTTTGCGTTATTTCCGCCTATTTTCGAGAGTACTTCACGTAAATCACTCGCCGTTCGTCGATCGTTTACCCGTTTTCCGCGCGTTCGCTCCATCGAAGGCGCGACGAATCGCGCCACGCATCGTATCGGACGTTCGATTGTTTCGCCCGTCGACGGCTTTTGTGGCGCGCCGCGCGTTTGTTTTCGGCCCCGGCCGACGATCGGAAATTGAGACGTTACTCGCCCACGTAGTCGGTAATGGGAGGCCCGTTCCGATCGGAAAATCGGAATTGAATAGGCGCGTGGACGGATGGTTTGATTGATTGATGATCGGCGCGTTCGCGCGCTCCGCGTTAGAGCGGTAAATCGACGTACAAAGGCGAGTCGGGCGCATTTTCAGTGAATTCGATGCGGCGAAATCGAAGGGACAAATCGGTCAGGTGGAGAGAAGGGGGTGGAGGGAACGGGGGTGGAGGGAAGGGGGTGGAGGGATGGAGGTTCGAAAGTTAGTTCATGGATTCGTGTGTCGATTACTTTAACTTTTTGACCTGAGGAAGACTGTCTAGGGCAAGGATATTGAATAAGATAAGATTTAGAAGATCTTACCTTCGTTCGGAGCGAAGCACGTGTACCGGAAATATTCATCCCGGTTGCGTCGAGAACCTGAAATTTTTCTAAAATCCATCGCGTGAGCTGGCCGGGTACAAGGCGAATCATGTACGTAGGAGTAGAACATGTTTAAACAGAGATGAGGTCCCCTCGGTCGATCTGCGTCGATTGATTTAACACAAGAAAAGAGACAGAGAGAAAACGAGAGAGAGGTAGCCTGGTGCTTGCGGTGGTGCTTGTTTATGGTGCTTGTTTAGTAAATAGAAAAATTGCACGAAGTAGAGAAAGGCCTCGTCCTGTTCACGTTTACGTTTGCGATGACGTGGGTAACGTTTCTCGGAATAATTTTTTATTATAATATACCTACTACAACTTAAAACCAGAATTTTTCTACCGAAAGATATGCCCCGGAGTTGTAGAGTGGAAAACTTAGTTTGCATGAATGGAAGTTAAGAAATCGCGCTTCATTCGGTAAGCTACGGTTTCAATATGGTGACCTCGTTTCTGGCGAAACACGTGTCAGCTGGTGGTTCAATGGCTCAATGGTGACTGGGTCATTGTGTTTGACGTAGATATGATAATCGCAGAGGCGCCCTCTATCGAGTTGAGTTCCAGCGAAGCACTGCATCAATACAATCTATAATATTTCAGGACTATTAACGCTGGCTTTAAAGTATTTTAGTTTAGAATTTACATTGTGAATGCTAGTGGAGACTTATGTACCGCTGAAAAGTACGAAAAGTATGCCTCGGACTTGTAATACTGGAAAACTTAGTTTGCATGAATAGAATCTAAGAAATCTCCGTTCATTCGGTAAGCTACGGTTTGAAGATGCTACCGAAACACGTGTCAGCTGGCGCTTGATTGGTTCTGGACTGGATTGGACCGGCCGATTAAATCTGATGTACATTTCGTAAATTTCGTCAAATTATATCTGATAAGATAATCGCAGTGACCCCTACCATCGGGACGGGCTTCAGCGAAACGCGTGTGCCGGAATTCCTCGACAATTCTACGGCGAAGAGCTCACCGCTCTGATCTAGCGTCAGTAACGAGGTAATCGCGAATCATCCCGAGAGCTTTCCTATTTCTTCTTCTTGCTTGCTTCTGCTTGGTTTCTGGTGGTAACCATTCTAGCCAGTCACTGGGGTAAAAAGTTTTTGTCAAGACTCTTAGAGATCTCTGAAATTTGCTGTGTGTTCTACAAAAAGCTGGGAACATCCATTTCGGGGTTTCCTACGTGTGCTCTGTTGATACTAGCAGTTATTTACCAAGGATTTAGGAGAAAGCAGACTCTTCTAGCTACATGGCCCAGAAGTTTCCTACAAAACGTATATCGGACAACCGGTAGTAGCTTCTTACTTCCTACTCGGTGTGCGTTGTTCCGACCATTTATCATAGTTCCGGCTTGTCACAGTGTTACAGGGCTAATTTGTCACAGTTCCGGTTTGTTACTTGTGACTTCTGGCTTCAACTTTTGACGTGTTAAGCATTCGGCTTCCGGAGTTCAGTTGAACTGGTCATTTTCCGCGTGTAAGTTATTCCGTTTTCGGTTGAAAGTCAAGCTAGGCGAGGATATACACGGGAATTCGACTCTAGGAAGTTTAATACTATCGTTGGGTGCACGCGGGAGTTACGCTTCCCAAATTTTGATGTTCCAACTAATCCTCCAAGTTGTACGTCTGCTTTTCCCTTAATTGGAGGTGAGTGTTTTTGTTAGTATTGATGCCGTAATTTTATCATTTACGTTGTTGTAGGGAGCTAGTTTAGGCTAGTGTGATCTAGTACAAACAAAGTTTCGTACAAAACTTATATCGCCATTTGTTACTGTTTCGGCTTGTCACAGTGTTACGGCCAATTTGTCACAGTTCCGGTTTGTTACTTGTAACTTCTCGCTTCAACTTTTGACGTGTTAAGCATTCGGCTTCCGGCGTTCAGTTAAACTGGTCATTTTCCGCGAGTAAGTTATTCCGTTTTCGGTTGAGAGTCAAGCTAGGCGAGGATATACACGGAAATTCGACTCTAGGAAGTTTAATATTATCGTTTTGTGTACGTGGAAGTTACGCTTCCCCAATTTTAATGTTCCAACTAATCCTCCAAGTTGTACGTCTGCTTTTCCCTTAATTGGAGGTGAGTGTTTTTGTTAGTATTGATGCCGTAATTTTATCATTTACGTTGTTGTAGGGAGCTAGTTTAGGCTAGTGTGATCTAGTACAAACAAAGTTTCGTACAAAACTTATATCGGTATTTGTTACTGTTTCGGCTTGTCACAGTGTTACGGCCAATTTGTCACAGTTCCGGTTTGTTACTTGTAACTTCTCGCTTCAACTTTTGACGTGTTAAGCATTCGGCTTCCGGGGTTCAGTTGAACTGGTCATTTTCCGCGAGTAAGTTATTCCGTTTTCCGTTGAAAGTCAAGCTAGGCGAGGATATACGCGGAAATTCGACTCTAGGAAGTTTAATATTATCGTTTTGTGTACGTGGAAGTTACGCTTCCCCAATTTTGATGTTCCAACTAATCCTCCAAGTTGTACGTCTGCTTTTCCCTTAATTGGAGGTGAGTGTTTTTGTTAGTATTGATGCCGTAATTTTATCATTTACGTTGTTGTAGGGAGCTAGTTTAGGCTAGTGTGATCTAGTACAAACAAAGTTTCGTACAAAACTTATATCGCCATTTGTTACTGTTTCGGCTTGTCACAGTGTTACGGCCAATTTGTCACAGTTCCGGTTTGTTACTTGTAACTTCTCGCTTCAACTTTTGACGTGTTAAGCATTCGGCTTCCGAGGTTCAGTTGAACTGGTCATTTTCCGCGAGTAAGTTATTCCGTTTTCCGTTGAAAGCCAAGCTAGGCGAGGATATACGCGGAAATTCGACTCTGGAAAGTTTAATATTATGTTTGTGTGAATCTGGGAGTTATGCTTCCCCAATTTTACTGTTCGAACTAATCCTCCACGTTATACGTCTGCTTTTCTCTCGACTGGGGGTGAGTCTGTTTGTTAGTTTCGATGGCGTAATTTCCTCTTTCACGTCATTGTAGGGAGCTAGTTTGGGTTAGTTTGATCTAGTACAAACTAGTAGGGAACTAGTATAACCTAGTAGAGTGCTGGAAGGACGTTTGCCGCGTTCGGCTGGATTTCCGACATTGTTACATCAGATGCGAGAAAACCCGCCATCTTGGACAGCTTCCGTCCCGATACTGATTACCACGCCGTACGAAGGTTGACAACCGGAAATACGTTGCGCTAAGTCCCGCCTTTATTTTATCTTACTTATTATTTAGTTAATTTAGAGTTAGTAAATCGGGGATTTACGTGTTCCAGCGTTACGTAAACTTGTTCCAATTTTATCGGGTAGGATAATCGCGTCGATCTCGTTTTTCGCTTTCGGTTCCGCTAAGCGTAATTTACGACGAAATTAAGCCGGTTGATGCAATTAAACACCCCCCTTCTCCCTCTTCCCCTCGGTTAAGTTTCCGCCATCAATTCAGTCAATTGCTCGTCAAACTCGCGACGAAGAAGCGTGCGAATTCGCGGAAAATCATCAAAAAATAAACAATTACCTATTCGGTACTTCCTCCCCGCGACCGTCACGCCTAAACTCGATTCTTTTGTTCTCCCATCGAACCCGGGTCTACCCTTTCGGAACGTTTCGTCGTTTTTTGTTTTCCTATTCGTTGTGTCTTTATCCTGATCGTGATTGTTACCGACGAAATCGTCGCCGTCGTCATCGTCATCATCATCATCATCATTATTTCGTGATTGTCGCAGCTAGTTGGGTTTAGGATTCGACGACGATTTTTTCCATTCGGCGAGTACTTCCTCGTTTCGCGTGTAATTTCTCGTCGGCGATCTTATTGTTTAAGATCTTTCCGATGAGTGACTGTTCGCTCATTATCGACATGCTCGCGCGCCCGACGTGATTGCGCGTCTTGGCGTACTTCCCCGATCTCTCCTCCGCCCCTCGTCGCGTAAGGTGGGTAATTATAACGCGTAACACGACGACTATGTCGCGATTTGATCTTAAAAAAGAAAAAGACAGATTCGAATATGGTGGAATCGACGTATCCATGATCTAAGCCGCTATTAGGTCGTTAAGAATACTGAAGATGTACAATATCCGAAATCCGATATTCTGCTTCACAGAGAAAGCGCACCTGAAAACAGCCAAGATAGTAGCCAGTTCATACTTCGAGCCATCGCTCACATCACTAGTGACACTTAGGTAACTTTGGCTAAGTCTTACTGCACAAAGCAGATATCAAAATTACTCTCATTCAACATTTACTTTGGCTAACACTTGCTCTGATGACCACGATTACATCGCTTTGCAATTGAAATTGGTACTGACACTACTTATCAGACTTGTAGAACTTTGGCTAACACTTACTAGGATAACTAGTACTTCTTTGCAAATTTTTGGCTAACTAATCGGACACGCACGTTCCAAAGTAGCCAAGTTAGTTGATACTTCATACTTGAAACAATTGCTCACATCACCAGTGACACTGAAGTAACTTTGGCTAAGTCTTATTGCAGAAAGGAGATTTCAAAATTACTCTCATTCAAAGTTTACTTTGGCTAACACATGCTCTGAGGACCATGACTACATGGCTGCACAGTTGCAATTGGTACTGAGACTACTAATCAGACTTGTAGGACTTTGGCTAATACTTACTATGATAACTAGTAGCTCTTTGTGAATTTTTGGCTAACTAATCGGAACCGCACGTTCCAAAGTAGCCAAGATGGTTGATACTTCATACTTCGAACAATTGCTTACATCACCAGTGACACTGAAGTAACTTTGGCTAAGTTTTACTGCACAAAGCAGATATTAAAATTACTCTCACTCACTCACATTTACTTTGGCTAACACTTACTCTGAGGACTTGTAGAACTTTGGTTAATACTTAGTAGAATAATTAGTGGCTAATTGCGAATTTTTGGCTAACTAACCGATAACGCTTATTTGAAAAGTAGCCAAGATAGTAGCCATTTCACGTTTGAAACCGCCTTCGACGTTGCAGGAGAAAATAAAGAAACACTTTGGCTAACAATTACTTCAGAGAGCCTACTTCAAAATGTCACCGCTAGCAATCAATGAATTGTTGGCTAACCCTTGCTTCGCAAAGTATTGACGGTGAACACTAATGTTATGTAGTTCATCGTTCATTGCTTGGTTAGAATACAAATGTTTCATAAAAATAGGCTACTTGACCACCATCATTAGTGTCGATTTTGAACACTAGTGTTAATTACGGTCGCTAGTGCCCAATTGATCGAACGGTGTCGGATATGATCACTTGCGTTCTGTGTGTAGAATTTGATTGCTTCGCACTAAAGCGAGTTGTATTGGGTACCATTATCGGTGTCATTTGTGAACACTAGTGTTTAATGTAACGGTCAATGATGAGTGAAATCACTAGTGTTGTATACCTCATCGTCTGTTGCTTCGCTGTAACACCAATTTTGCAATAAGTAAACGTGCCGAGTACCATCATTGGTGTTGATTGTGAACACTAGTGTTTAATCTAGTAACCAGTGCTAAGCGTGACCACTAGTGTTGAATATCTTACCATTTATTGCTTTGCTCTAATACAAGCTACATAAGAAAGCAAATGTATTGAGAACCATGATCGATTTTGAGTGTAAACACTAGTGCTTAATGTGATACCCAGTGTTGAGTGTAGTCATTAGTGATATGTTGGTTATTGCTTTGTTACAATACAAGTTTTACAAAGGATGCAAATACGTTGAGTATCATTATTTGTATTGCTTGTGGACACTGGTGTTTAATGTAGTAACTAGTGTTGAGTGTGACCACTACTGTTGTACCTATAACTTATCATTTATTGCTTTGCAGTAATACAACTTCTATAAGAATGCTCATGCGTTTTGAACCATCGTGGACCTCGATTGTGAACACTAGTGCTTAATGTGATAGCCAGAGTTGAGTGTGGTCATTAGTGATATATTGCTTATTGCTTTGTTACAATACACGTTCTATAAATGATGCAAATACGTTGAGTATCGTTATTGGCCTTGATTGTGAACACTAGTTTTTAATGTGATAACCAGTGTTGGATGCGATAACTAGCGTTGAATGTGATCACTAGTGCTGTTTAGTTTAACATGCATTGCCTTGTTGTAACACAAGTTTCACAAAGAAAGCAGACGAGTTGAACCTGGTGAACACTTCTGTTCCGGGCGATGTTAGGTGTACATTGTAAACACTAGTGTTGAGTGCGGACACTAGCGTTGAATACGATCACATGTATTCAATGTGATTACCGATATCAATTGTGTACAGTAGTGTTGAGTATGATCACTAGTGTACTAGTACACTAGTGGTGAATGTTATCACTAGTTTTGAATGTGATTCAGTGAAGTGTAATCGATCTGTTATGCGCTCTCCCACGTGTGTAGTGATCTCATTTGCGATACTCGGCTACGGTTGGGGAGTAACACGGGTGATGTTAGGTATATATTTTGATCACTAGTGTTGAGTGCTGACACTAGCCCTGAATACGATCGCAGAAGTGTGATTACCAGTATTAATCGTGTATAGTAGTATTGAGTTATGATCCACTAATGCTATTTGTGAACACTAGTACCACTACGCTAGTGGTGAAGGTTATCACTAGTGTTGAGTATGATTCAGTGAAGTGTAACTAACTTGTTGTGTGCCGTTCCATGTGTGCAGTGATCTGTTGTGCTTTGCTCGGCTAAGGTTGGGAAAAACACGAGTAACAACACGATGCTAGGTACCAATTTTGAACACTAGTGTTGAGTGCGGACACTATCGTTGAATATGATCAGTAGTGTTCAGTGCGATTACCGGTATTAATTGTGTACATTAGCGTCGAATGTGATCCACTAGTGTTACGTGTGAACACTATTACTAGTACACTAGTGGTGAATGTTATTACTGGTTGAGTTGAGTGCGATTTAGTGAAGTGTAGCCGATTTGTTGTACGCCGTCCCATGTGTACAGTAACCTAATGTGCGGTGCTTAGATCAGTGAGAAACACGTGGTTGTCCATCGTTTTACTACTGAAGAGGACAACTTAATTCTTGGAGGGAGAATTTTGATTTTCTTTTCCAAATGAGTTATGTTAGGGGTAGCTTCTTGAGGAGAAGATGGAACATTGTCACTTATTCTCGCGCGAACTAGGAGGTTAAGGTCATAATTCGATCTGACTTGCATTTTTCCCTCTGTCTATAATTACACAGATTTTCTCCTCCGATTTAATTGGGAAGTAAATTTTTTTCCCGGCGATCACATCCACATCTCACCCGATTCAAACACTCGAAATAAACCCGATAAACGCCCGCGGATAACGGGTCGAGAGCGTCAATTTTCACCCTCGTAAAAAAACGACGTAAAAAACACCTAATACATCACCCCCTTCGTCGAAAAAAAACGGCGAACGAACGACACCTCGGAAAGAGAGAAAAAGCGCGACGAGGGCGGGAAACGACACGATGACGTTTATTGAAAAATCATAACGTTGTCGAACACGTATCCCGTCATTCCCGCGGGAATAGCGCGGAATGCGTACGTCAACGTCGTCGGCCAGATCGAACCCGGCATAAATGACGGGTTCTGTCGCTCCGCTCTCTCAATACAGAAGGGTATTTTTTAACATCGACGCCCTCGTTTCCGATAACCGCCCCCTGCTCCCCGCCGCCCCCGGTATCCCCGGCTTCGCCCCCGGATCGCGGCGAGCAGCCGCCGACCGAAATCAACCCCTGTAACGGTCGTTCAACAGGTTGCTATTGATATCGGTTTATTGGGAAATGCGGGAAAACGACTTTAGGGGTGAATTTACATCGGTGGAGCGTGCCGTTTTCCCGAAACGGGACGCCGCCGCCGACGGGAATCGAGGGTGGAGGCGCCGTTCGAGTGGAAAAATTCCGAACTGGGCGGTTTCGATTTTTAAATAATCGACGATTTATTAATTGTTTTTTCATTAGCGTTCGAAACCGTTTTAATTATATTTGAATCATCGTTCGTTCAATCGTGAAACGAATGAAATTGGATTAAAAACGATAGCATCGACCGACGGTTGATGTTTCCGCAAGTCTGATACGAACGCATAGTTTGTGTGTGAGTTTGATTTCCCGACGGGATTACCGAACTAATCATCATTCGCTGATAGAAGAAAGATTTTGGAAATTTCAAATCGCAGCTACGACGTTACTTCCATCTGCACCGTAAACAAGTAAACTTCCCTAGAAGCAGATGGAGCTGGGGATTCGAATGGAAGAAGAAGCGAAACGCTATCTCTACTCGTTTTCGCGATAGAGCCAAACTATCAATTCCAATATCGAACTTCTTTTTCAACTTTGAAGCTTCGTATCTTCGGAACGGTAAATCGCCGGGACTCGCGGTTAGTTTCAATCGAATCACCACCCCAAACTACGTAACCTCCCCCAAATTTGAAATCGCCAGCCCTACCAGAAATATCCGATTTCTAAACAAATGACAACTTTTCTTTCACCTGGAAGTAGAACTTTCCCCCGAACAATGCGATGGCTCGGAATCGCGTTGGAAATACCTTCATCCGATGGATTTTCCTCTCTAGATTTCATTTTTTTTTGTTCGCGATTTTTAACCGCTGTTAAAATTTAAAAAATGGCGCCCAATCGCGGTCAAATCGACACGTTTCGGCGGACTGGCCCCGAATATCAACGGCTCGCAAGAAACAAAATATCCCTTAGTATATGTATATTGGACTAATAACCGACACGAACCCCCTCCTCTCCCTCTCCGTCCCTATACGCGCTCGGTGCACCGACGAGAACGCATAGACATCCACATGTCGGAGAGTATCGTATATTAAAAAGTCTCTCGCTCGCTCGCTATCTGAAAATCGCAGACGCCTATCGAAGCGAAACAAATGACTGATGCACACACAAAGAGGAAACAGAAGAGGGTTATGTCCTTAGATCGGTATCGGTTGGTGAGCGACATCCGCCGCCGTTCGTTCGTTTCGCGTTTATCTTTACCCACGTTGTCTACTACTACTGTATGTATGTATGTTGTACTTATGGGCGTTCGTAAATGGAGTGGCCTGTTTTTCTTCTTCTTCTTCGTCTTCGTCTTCTTCTACATATTCGACTACTATACCTTTATTACCGACGTTATTATCGTAGTCGTAATGATGATCGTTATTTCCTCCGTTTCGGTTTCGCTATCCGCGCGGATAACGCTCGTCGCTTGCTTCCCCGCCCCCTTTCCTCCCTCTCCCTCCGTAGTTTGCTATATCGCGATCGTCTTTTGTTTGTCGGAAATGACGGTTAAAATTAATAAAAGTCGTATGGGTACGTGTATAGACCGTTCCGAAAGTAATGGACGTGAATTTAGGTGACATTGACAACTGACAAGGTACTAATGTCAAGTTTGACACGAACGATGAATACGGCAGTGGCTAGTTCTTACTGTCAACGTTGCCAGAAAACAATTGATGAAAAATAACCTCTGACATTGACAGTTAAAAAGTCAAATTTGACAAGTGCTCCGAGTTGTCATTATTTTTGCAACAGAGCAAGTCGGATGTGTGACAAATAAAAGACCATCGCGATCGCCTTTTGTTTGCGGGAAATGACGGTTAAAATTAATAAAAATTGCATGGGTACGTGTATAGGCCGTTCGCAAAAGTAATGGACGTGAACCAAGGTGACATTGACAACTGACAAGGTACGAATGTCAAGGTTGACAGGAACGACAGGGAAGAGAGTGTCTCGTTCTAACCGTCAACTTTGATGGAAAACAATTGATGAAAAATAACGTCCGACATTGACAGTTGAAAAGTCAAATTTGATGACAAGTTAGCCGAGCTGTCATTATTCTCGTAACAAAGCAACTCGAATGTGTAATAAATGAAAGATGATTGCAATTGTCTTTTGGTTGTGGTGAATGACGGTTAAAGTTAATAAGAATCTAGTGGGAATATACAAGCAGTCCTGAAAGTAGTCGACGTGCATCAAGATGACATTAACAACTGACAAGGTTGGAATGACAGCTTTGACAGGAACGATAAAAGGGTGTTTTGTCTTTACTGTCAAACTTTGATAAAAAGCAATTGACAAAAAATATCATATGACATTGACAGTTGAAAAGTCAAATTTGATGACAAGTGCGTCATTACTTTTCGCAACAAAACAAGTCGGATGCATGACAAACAAAAGGCAATCGCGATCGCCTTTTGTTTGTGGGAAATGACGATTCAAATTAACAAGAGTCGCATGGATACGTGTATAAACCGTTCCAAAAGTAATGGACGTGAATCATTGACAACTGACAAGCTTCAAATGTCAGGAACGGTAAAGACGAGACCGTCTCCTTCTTACTGTCAATATTGACAGAAAATAATTCACGAAAAATAACGTCTGGTATTGACAGTTGTAAAGTGAAATTGATAAAAACTTGACAAAATGACAACTCGGTGCACTTATCATCAAATATCACTTTTCAATTGTCAATGTCAGATGATATTTTTGTCAATTGTTTTCTGTCAACAGTGACAGTAAGAAGGAAACACTCGCGTCTTTATCGTTCCCGTCAAATCTAACATTCGAAGCTCGATCTTTTGTCTGCCGGAAATGACGTCTAAACGGAATAAAAGCTCGCCACGAAAGTTATTGAAATGTCTCAAACTGATAATTGACATTGACAAGTTGAAATGTTAATTTCTGACAGAAACTGGTTGTAACGCCATCTTGTTCCCGTTTTATACGATACCTCGATACCTTTTTTGCAGCAAGTGCGAGTGACAGTCGTTCATCAAATTCCACGTCAAAATTGGATTCTCACCCAAAAGGGAAAGAAAAAACAATTGGGCAGCGCACAACGGAGAGGAATCGAAAGAAGAAATGAAAAACGAAACGTAAATAAACGCGAAGAAAGGAAAATCCCCGGGCGGGGCGAAGGGAGCCATCAAACAACAAACTTTAACGAACAAACATAACACCCACACTCGCCGAACCGAACGCGAACAAACAATCCGCAAACCCCGGAGAGTCCGGAGAGTCGAAATAACGGACGATATCTCCGGATCCGAGGATTATAATTCTCCCAGGAAGTCTCTCGGCGCGGCGTAGAAGGAACCGGTTCTTACTACTACTCCAGCAGGACCTAAATCATTGACTTCCAGAGCTTTCCTTTCTCGTCGGAAACCGGGAAGAGGCTGAGGGAGAGAGAGAAGACGAGTGCGAGGGCGCCCAAGAAACGGCGCGGCGGAAGAAAGACGGCGAGAGGACGATTTTCGAGCGCGGCTATATATCTCGTCGTTTTTTCGCGGCTCCTTGCTTAACCGAAACATATATAGCGGTTTCTCCGGATCGCAGCCACCCTTTCTCCGGCAACGTCTTAAGTTATAGCGGGGCGAACCGAGACGTCGCCCGACGTTCGATTTTCCGGGGAGCCCGGAACGCCGATCCGGATCGTCTTTGGCGGATGCGGTTGGCGGGTGCTTCTCGATTTGATCGAGGTAAATAAGATCCTGTGCTTTAGCGAATTGAGTTCGCAAAGCGCCGGAATTAGTCGCTGCTTCGCCATTAAACAATGCACATCGTAATTGAAGATGGCCTTAATATTTGGCGAAATCGGTATCTTAAGTGTGATAAGTTAAAACTAAATCCCCGCAATCGCCCTAACATTTCTTCTGCAAAGATTCCAAAATTTGAAAGATATAATCGAATCGGGGGAAAGGGAGGGGGTAAAACGATGTAGTAAGGCGTGGATTTACATAAAAATGCTTTCTCTAAACATCCGCAACGTTTCTACGACTTACGAAAGCTTTACAGTAAAATGATGAATGCAGGAAAGTTGCGCGTGCGCCAGCACCGATAATGACCGGGTACGGCCCGACAAATCCGATTTACAACCAGGACCAAGACCCCCTAAAATCCGCCGTTCGCTATAATTCATTCTCCAACAAATTGCTGTTTCGTTAAAAGAACGTTTTTGTCACCATCCTGTATGAATTTCGTCAAATAAAACCGGGTAAAGGCGGGGTGAAAAATCTCCCTATTTTATTCCGATTTGATAACTCGAAAACGAGAAACCTTCGACACCGCAATCCGCAAAACGCCGAAAGGCCCTAATAAAGCGAAAACAATCCGTCAACGATGGGGCACGCCGCGAATGCAAATTGAAGGATCGATCGTCAATAAAAACAAAAGCCTACGTACGTATGTACGTGCATACATCGAGGCGGCCCCGATGAACAGATGAAAAGCGGCGTCCATTCGGAAATGTAATCCACATATTTGCCCATTAATCCGGGGCGATATCGTCGATAGGCGGGTGGGGGATGTTTTCGCCTCGCTATTTCGAATTCGACATCGTTCGAAAGCGCGTTTCGAATCGTTCGAGTCCCCTTCCTCCCCTGGGGGTAGGACGAGGGATGAACGGCGAAAGCTTTCCAACTTGACGGATTCGCTTCGTTTTTCCGCCCTTCAATCGGTCCGCGATCGCGTTTCATTTTCCCGTTGATTGATTCGCTTTTGTTTTGGGGGCTTTTGTTCGCGCGCGCCCGATGCTCTTTTGTCTCTCGACGTTACCCGCCGCCGCTCTAATTCGACGTTCGTTTCGCTCCGATCATGGCGCGTCGTCGGTTGTTGCTCGCTTGTTCGTTCGTTTATTGAAATTGGATGAGGACGCGATGAATCGTCGACGACGACCGGCTCGACGTTCGTCGATTGTTTTACACGCTTTTACAGCTGTTCGGAATCGGAATGGGGGTGGTGATAAGGGGATGGAAGGGGGAATCGTGAATGAGGAATGAAGGATAAATAGATCGGGGATTCGGTCTGTGATGAATGACGTGATGAAATGCCGTTCGGAAGATGAATCGGATCGTTCGCGTTCATTTGTTTTCGGGTTTATGCTGATTTTTCGCTAGAGTCTCGTTAATTTGTCGAGTTATCGGACCCCACTTTGTATATATTCGCTAAAGTGGTTTGAGGGAGATAGCAGTGACGACAAAATATGCCTCCCTGTTTTGATCGTAATCACAAACTCGTTAAATCTGACATTTGTCAATGTCAATTCATTGTCAATGTCATTGTCGTTGTTAATGTCAATATCATTGTCATTGTTAATGTCAATATCATTGTCATTGTTCATGTCAATATCATTGTCATTGTTAATGTCAATATCATTGTCATTGTTCATGTCAATATTATTGCCAGTGTCATTGTCATTGTCAATGTCAATGTCATAGACCTCTGGACGTTATGTATATTAATTTTTTTCAATAGAGTTGAACATAATACAAGAACATGGCCAATTCCCTGATTTTCCTACTTTCCACTCTAAAATTTAATTAGATTTTAACTATTGTACAATTACTTTCAGTCAAAGTTAACGTTTCAACATTTCGATGTCAACTATTATTTCAACATGCACATACTCGGCATTTTCAATATGTAACATTGCCGTCTTCTTTTCTTCTGTAAGAAACTCACCCTCAGACCTGTCAATGTCAATCCGTCACCTTGGTACCACCGTTCTTTCGTTTCTGTCAGAAATTGACGGTTCAACTTGTAAATGTCAATTGTCATTTTGACATACATCACCGGGCTTTTGTTTCTGTAAAAAATCAACGTTCTAACCTGTGGATATCATTCTTTCGTCCTTCTTTTTTCGTCCATCTTACATCTTTTTATTTTTGTCAGAAATTGATGTTTGGAGCTCTCAATGTCAGTTGTCACCTTTGTGTATAATCCAACCGTCCTCTTGTTTTTGGCAGAAATTTAAGTTTCAACCTGTAACTGTCAACTGTTACCTTAATATAGATCATCGCTCTTTTGTTTCTGTCAGAAATTGACGTTACAACCTGTAACTCTCAATTGTCATCTTGATACACACCATTGCTCTTTTGTTCCTGTTAAGAATTAATGCTCTAACCTGTCAATATTATTTTGTCATCCTGATATATAATATCGTACGTCTTTTATCTCTGTCAGAAATTGAGGTTTTACGCTGTCAATGTCACTTGTTACCTTTATGTATAATATATATATATATATTTCGTGACCTTTTATACTTATCTTATATGATAGAGATCTACCACTAATAGGTCAATAAAACAAGGCTGGTTTGAGCGATAGTTATATTTTCAGAACGTTTACAAACGTTTTCGGAACACCTTCCTTATGTATAATACAACCGGCCTTTTGTTTCTGGCAGAAATTGAAGTTTCAACCTGTAACTGTCAACTGTTACCTTAATATACATCATCGCTCTTTTGTTTCTGTCAGAAATTAACGTTGCAAACTGTAACTGTCAATTGTCATCTTGATATACATCACTGCTCTTTTGTTCCTGTCGAGAATGAATGCTCCAAACTGTCAACATCAATTTGTCATCTTGATGTGTAACATCCTAGAGCTTTGGCTGCTATCAAAAGTTGATGTGTCAAATTTTAACTGTCAATTTTCACCTTGCTATATATCGCCGTCCTTCAGTTGTTTGTCATTTTGAAGTAAAATATCCCAGATCTTTAGTTTCAACCTGGAAATGTCAATTGTCACTTTAGGGTATAATATCACCCTTCATTTGTTTCTGTCAGAAATTGACGTGTTAGCTGTAGACACGAATTTGTTTTCCTGATATACAACCTAGTTAGATCTTTTGTTCCTGTCAGAAGTTGACGTTTCCAGCAGGCAATATCAATTGTCACTTTAGTGTATAATAACAGGGTTTATACGTTGCTGTCAAAAATTGACGTTTCCACCTGCAATTGTCGTTGAGATATACAACATCCCTGCCATTTTATTTCTGTCAAAAAAGTAACGTTTAAGCCCGTCAAAGTCAATTCGTCACCTTGATCACATCACCTTGATGAGATTGCAAGAGCTTTTATTGCTGTCAGAAATTGACGTTTCAAGTTGTCAATGTCACTTGTCACTTTGACGTATAACACCACTGTTCTTTTGTTTCTGTCAGATATTGACGTTTTAACATATACATACATGCCAATTGTCAATTTGATATAAATTCAGTAGCTCTCAAAAATTAATGTTCAAACCTGTCAATGTAAATTTGTCATCTTCATGTATAATATAATTTAAAAAAGGTAAAAGTCTACTTGAGGAATAATTTTCAGACCAAGCAGGCCATATGCCAAAACATTAAAACGAGACCCAAGATCATCGCCTTTTGTTTCTGTCAGAAATTAGTTCTGAATAATTCTAACCTATCAATCACTTGTCATTTGTCATCCTGGCTGTATAATATCTCAACTCATTTGTTTCTGTCGGAAATGGACGTTTCAACCAAAAACTGTCAAGTGTCGTTTTGATACAGGAGCACATCACTTCCGTTTTCCGTCTATCAAAAAATTAATGTTCTAACCTGTCAATGTCATCTGTGATTCTGCCTATATAGCAACTCAAATATTTAGTTTCTGTAAGAAATTGACGTTTTAACCAAAAACTGTCAAGTTTCATTTTAGTATACGAATACATCACTTCCGTTTTCTGTCTGTCAAAAATTAATGTTCCAACCTGTCAATGTCATTTGTCATCCTGACTGCATAGCATCCCAAATATTTAGTTTCTGTCAGAAATTGACGTTTCAACCAAAAGCTGACAATTGTCGTATTGATATGGAAGTATATCACTTCCGTTTTCCGTCTGTCAAAAAATTAATGTTCTAACCTGTCAATGTCATCTGTCATTCTGCCTATATAGCAACTCAAATATTTAGTTTCTGTAAGAAATTGACGTTTTAACCAAAAACTGACAAATGTCGTTTTGATATGGGAGTACATCACTTCCGCTTTCCGTATGTCAAAAATTAATCTCCTAACCTGACAATGTCACTTGTCATACTGACTGTATAGCATCTCAAATATTTAGTTTCTGTCAGAAATTGACGATTTAACCAAAAACTGACAAATGTCGTTTTGATATGGGAGTACATCACTTTCGTTTTCCGTTTGTCAAAAATTAATGTTCTAACCTGTCAATGTCATCTGTCATTCTGCCTATATAGCAACTCAAATATTTAGTTTCTGTCAGAAATTCACGCTTCAACCAAAAACTGTCAAGTGTTATTTTAATATACGAGTACATCACTTCCGCTTTCTGTCTGTCAAAAATTAATCTCCTAACCTGTCAATGTCACTTGTGATACTGACTGTATAGCATCTCAAATATTTAGTTTCTGTCAGAAATTCACGCTTCAACCAAAAACTGTCAAGTGTTATTTTAATATACGAGTACATCACTTCCGCTTTCTGTCTGTCAAAAATTAATCTCCTAACCTGTCAATGTCACTTGTGATACTGACTGTATAGCATCTCAAATATTTAGTTTCTGTCAGAAATTCACGCTTCAACCAAAAACTGTCAAGTGTTATTTTAATATACGAGTACATCACTTCCGCTTTCTGTCTGTCAAAAATTAATCTCCTAACCTGTCAATGTCACTTGTGATACTGACTGTATAGCATCTCAAATATTTAATTTCTGTCAGAAATTGACGATTTAACCAAAAACTGACAAATGTCGTTTTGATATGGGAGTACATCACTTTCGTTTTCCGTTTGTCAAAAATTAATGTTCTAATCTGTCAATGTCACTTGTCATCCTGGCTGTATAGTATCCTAAATCTTTAGTTTCTGTCATAAATTGACGTTGCAACCAAAAACTGTTTAATGTTGTTTTGATATACGACTACATCACTACCCTTTTCCTTCTGTTGAACATTAATTTTCTAACCTGTCAATGTCACTTATCATCCCGGCCGTTTAGTATTCCAAATCTTTAGTTTCTGTCAGAAATTAACGCTTCAACCAAAAGCTGATGAGTGTCTCTTTCATATACAACTACATCACTACCATTTTTCTTCTGTTTAAGGTTAATGTTCTAACCTGTCAATGTCACTTCCAAATCTTTAGTTTTTGTCAGAAATTGATATTTTAACCAAAAATTGACAAGCTGTTGTCTTGTCAAAAATGTTCTAATCTGTCAATGTCACTTGATATCCAAAATTTTGTGTGTTCTGTCAGAAATTGACGTTTCAACCTGTCACTGTCAATGTCGACGTCATAGTGACGTAGGACGATCATTTGCTAAACGACCTATACATCCGATTTTATCGTAAAACTTTGGAAAACGGCGGAAAATCGGGTATTTAAGCCTCCTCCGATGCGACGGGTCTCCTCTTCCATACCCTCGTACCGTCGCATCGCGCGCCATTCGCTTCGAACGCAAGAATTCGTCGAAAACGGTCGAAAATTTTAATTTATTTCTTCATCACCGCGCGCTAGCGTACGGTCCCTGATACATAATACAGTTCGGGGACCCGACGACATGCCGCCATTAAAATACCAGTCGCCCGAAACATCACCATAAATCAACGCCGGTGCGGACGTTCTCCGGCGCGGTCTCTTCTACGAAATTTACTCGGCGGATCGCGAGCACACGTACACGTACATACATGTATACGGTACGTACGCGCGCGTGTACGTGTTGTAAGGAAGGACATTTTCCGGTGTAAATATCGCGCGTTTACGGCGTGTTCGGATCGTAGGTACGTCGACGGCGACGACGACGATGATGTCGATGATGTCGGCGGTGTCAGAGACTAGGGGCGTGGGAATCCGGACCGCCCGGTCACAAATTAAATTCCGAGATTTCGGTGCGCGAAGGCATTAAGATTATATCGTCGGATCTTCGAAATTCGTTTAAATTATGACGTTCTAGGAAGAAAAAGTCCGGTTTAAGCTGTTATACTACATCGACGGACGACGCGTTAGAAATTTGATATTTCGAATGCGATCGGACGAAGATCGTTAAATCTCCGGAACGGCAAGAAAGGAAAGGTTTGGCATTTACGGGTCAAAATATATGGAATAGACGTATTTCGAATGCGATTACACGTTCTATCTAAGAAAATTGCGACCAGCGAACGTGGAAAGCTTCGCAGCTTTTCGAGATAGCAGACTTACGATAACGTTAGCGAGTTGAATCTCACTAAGCTTAAAGTACTCGGTGAAGTGATTAAAATAAAACAAACCGGAGGTCCCTAAGTCTTACCGTTCCGGAGATATCGGACCTGAAAGTTTGAAAATATTTTGTACCTTTTTAGTTCTAGTTCTTAAACTGTTAGAGATATCGCGTTTGCACCTACTCCATTCGAATCCCACCCAAAATTTGCTTCTAACGAGACTTAGTCGACTCCGATCGACCTACAACTAAGCTCGTGACGATGATTTAAAGTTTTCCTCGAAACTTGTAAATAATTGAAGCTTCTCTCAATACAGAAAGATGACAGATCAACCCTCTCCTCCTCGCGCGTAGCTTAACGCGCGCAAGTTACGTTTGAAAAAATTGAAATTCCTACATCTAGAGATGACGAGGATGCAACCCTTCCGCTTTTACGAAATCCCAAAAGCACAAATGCGGCGTTCGATCGAGGGACGCGTTCGAAAGTTCCTTCCCGAGATGATGCGTGCGAGGGAAATTCCGTAATTTAGGGCGAAAAAGGGCCTTCGCCGCCGCCGCGCGGTGGCTTGATTAGTTAAGGGAAGAAAACCTTCACGTACGCGTATGTGCTGATAAAGGGGTCTCGTCCTTTTAGGTAAAAGGGACGCGCCGACCAAATTTAAATATCTAATTAGCCGGCGGTAATAAATTCGGATATATCGGTATATTTATATCCCCTCACCACTCCTTTTTCCCGCCCCCTCGGGCGACGACTGAGGGACGATCGAGGCGGGGATGGTGACCGCCGAAACGTCCGGGATAAAAGCGGCGGTAACGGAATAAAATAATTATAAGATTTTCGCTCGCGCGGGGTAAATAAAGGGTAGGTCGGTTTTTCCCGGCCGTCCGGGGATTATAACGGTCGTTTTTGGGGGACACTTAACGTTCGATAGATGGCGTTAAAGTCGCGCTCGTTGATTGCGTCGGTTCGAAATGGAGATAAGTTGATGGGGAGTTAGGTCGTTGTAAATAAAAGGTAACGGTCATCCTCATGAGGCAATAATTGGACTACTTTTCAGGGGGAGGGGGTGCGTTTTGAACTTGTAGGGGGAAAGTTGACTTCCGACCTGATGGCGTGAAACGATCGTTATTCTCGATAAAACCCAATCGCCGTTGCATCGATGCAAAGCAACGCCCAAAAATCAACGATTCATGCCTGGATTTGAACGTAACTCATCGCTATCGGTGGTTTTAGGGCGTTGCTGCAACTCATTCCTTAACTCGAGTATAGTTTACCATCAACGGTGGTTTGTAACGGTAATGAGTACTTCGAGGCAACGCCTAAAAACCAGCAATTTAACGCTTGGTGTAAACGTAGTTTATCACTGTGGGTGGTTTGGGGGCGTTGCTGCGACTTATCGTTTAATTTGAGTACAGTTTATCATTATCGGTGGTTTTAAACGGTAACGGATACCTCGAAGCAACACCCAAAATCAACGATCAGCACTCGTTTTGAGCAGAATTTATCGTTATCGGTAGTTTGGGGGCGTTGCTGCGACTTATCGTTGGAGTCGAGTTTTGTTTATCATTATCGGTGGTTTTAAACGGTAACGGATACCTCGAAGCAACACCCAAAATCAACGATCAGCACTCGTTTTGAGCAGAATTTATCGTTATCGGTAGTTTGGGGGCGTTGCTGCGACTTATCGTTGGAGTTGAGTTTTGTTTATCATTATCGGTGGTTTTAAACGGTAACGGATACCCCGAAGCAACACCCAAAATCAACGATCAGCACTCGTTTTGAGCAGAATTTATCGTTATCGGTAGTTTGGGGGCGTTGCTGCGACTTATCGTTTAGTTTGAGTACGGTTTATCATTATCGGCGGTTTTAGACGGTGACGTGTACCTCGAAGTTACGCCCAAAATCAACAACTAGTACTCGTTTTGAGCAGAATTTATCGTTATCGGTGGTTTTGGGGCGCTGCTGCGACTTATCGTTCAAATTGAGTATGGTTTATCATTATCGCTGGTTTTTGACGGTAATGAAGACCCCTAAGCAACAAACAAAATCAACGAATAGCACTTGTTTTAAGCTTGATTTATAGCTATCAGGGGTTTGGGGCGTTGCTGCGAGTAATCGTTTCATTTGGCTATAGTTTATTATCAACGACGGTGGTTTGAATCGGTAATCAATATTTCGAAGCTAGGCCCAAAAGTAACGACTGTCATTGAGTATGTAAGTAGCTTATAGCTATCGGTGGTTTGTGGGCGTTGCTGTAACTTGTCATTTGATTTGAATACGCTTTATCATTATCAGTGGTTTCAGACGTTAATAAATAGGTGGAAGCAACACCCAGAATCAACGACTAGCACTAGTTTCGAGCATAATTTAATCGCTATCGGTGGTTTTAGGGCGTTGCTGCAACTAATTTCTTAATTTAAGTTAAGTTTGCTATCAACGATGGTTTGATACGGTAATGAAATACTTCGAAGCAGGGCCCAAAAGCAACGATTGTCACTGATTTTGTAAGTACATAGCCCATCTCTATCGGTGGTTTGGGGGCGTTGCTGCTACTTATCGTTTAATTTGAGTATGATTTATCATAATTACTGGTTTTAGGCAGTAATGCATACCTTCAAACAATACCCAGAATCAACGAGTAGCACTAGTTTTGCGCATGATCCATCGCTAGCGATGGTTTGGGGCGTTAGCGATATTTATCGCTAGTCCTCACCGGTGGTAAATAGGTCGTGTGTGGTATCAAATAGAAGCTCTCAATGTTCAGATTACGAAAATACGACAGTCAGTCTCGAATCTTCAGTAGTTTTCGAGTTACGCCCCGATTTCCAGCGAATCATTAGCGTCGTCATCGATTCGGACATCAGAATCGGATTCCACGTAATCCTTCACCTTTCTTCGCGCTCTCGCCTCGATTTATCAATTCTCCTTCACGTCTCCGATCCTCAATCGACGCTTTAATCGTATGACGGCTAATATTTCAACGCTTTCACTCGCCGCAATTAACGTCAACCGTTACAATGGCCGCTCCGAAAAAATCGAATACCGTGCGTCGCTTAATCTGTCCGGTTCTGCTACGGACGTATAGGTCGTGACGGTACGTTTCAATTGAGCGCTGTTTAATGCTTCGGTTATGCTTAATAGGCGGTGGACGGAGTTGATTTGTGATGAATTTGTTTTGGTATATACAGTCCCGGATGGGATCGAGCGACGCCGATATCGTCACTTGAATTTGTTAAAAAGGTGGTAGCGACAGTGGCGTACCGCTTAAAAGGTAGGTACGTAATATAAGATGTTAGTGGAAAATAATATTGTTACCTTATACTGACAATAGGCAACTGCCCTGGTGAGCTGGGTAGAATTGTAACATCAGCAGCACGCTTCCATTGTCGTACTTACGCACGTTGTCGTACTTATCTAGCGTGCAGTGTGCAACGTACTGTCGCTTTGAACTCTCTCTCTAACGCGGTCCCGTCGATATCGACTACGAGTTGAATGTTTATCCTTATCCACGTCCATACCGCTACGCTACTGTCATCCCGTACTACCTTTTCAAGAAACTCTAGTCATCACCGAGCAGGGTGCGGCGCGTACGCGTCATTAATCTGAACTGGTTTGAATATTTTGTGCTGTAAAGTCGAAGGGAATCGTTCAATATTATCGGTAAGAATTTGAAAGTTTCACCACCGAGCGAAGCGCCATCCTCAACCTATACCCGGTACGAATCGCAGACGCAACTCCTACAAGTCCACGGTGCGTTTTCGATTGTAAAACGCCCGCGGAAAAGCGCGATTTACAGTTTAAAAAATCCCTCCGATCGTAAAAGAAAAAAACTTCGTCTCCCCAACAAAGACAGAGCAGCATACGCTTCGCGCGCCGCCAACATCGACAATAATTTCTAATAACGCTCGCATTATACTTGTAAACTACCCAAAAACTTTATTAGTAGATCATTATTAAAACTGTTAATTACTTTCTCGGCGAGTTTCGACCTCACGTCAACGCTTGAAACCTTTCGACGGAACGGTCTGGTCCGCAGGAGAGCGAGCGAGAGGGAGAGCGACGGGACAGACCGTCGCTTCGCCTCTTCGTCGGAACGGACGGAATTCGCCGAGATCGAGCCCGCATCTTCGCCCGGGATTTGTTAATTAACGTTAACTAACAATACTCAATTAAAAACGAACATGAGCGTTTCTTAATTATAAGAACTGCTTAGTCTGCTCTTTCCGTTCCCGTTGCTGCTGCTGCTGATGCTGATGCCGATGCGAGAGTGCCGGCGATGTTCGCTTTTCGGGAGAATTTTTCGCGGATTCACGTGGATGGTCCACTATGCGTACGTACGATTTAAGCAACAAGTTTGAGATTTGGGGGTGAGGGGGCATTTTGGGGGTCGAGGATTTTCCCTTATCATCATCAATTTCTTTCGGAGTTAGAAGACTGGGTAAAAATAAATGTGGAATAGGCTACAAGACGAGAGAAGAACGGAGAAATATGAAATCACAAAGCGTAGAGGTCTAAACATAGGGCCCGACGGAATCCCCGAGACAATCGAGCCAGACAGGTTTGTATAATAAAAATTCAATAGGGTGCTCTAGATGTCGAATAATTCCCGAAGCGAGAAGAGAATGGAAAAATTGAAGGTCAAAAAACGTAGAGGTCTAAACATAGGACCTTGCGGAACTCCTGAGAAAATCGTTTGAGGCGGAACCTAGGAGTGCATAATAGAAGCCCATAATAATAGCCCCGAAACAATAAGGAAACAGAGAAATATAAAATCATAAAATGTAGAGGTCTAAACATAGAACGTTGTGGAATCCTCCCGAGAAAATCGAGAAAGACTGGCCTATAAAAACTGGACTATAGAAATTAAAAATCTAAATTGCGTCGGATGTCGACTAATCTCCGAAACGAGAAGACAACGGTTAAACGTGAAATCATAAAACGTAACGGTCTAAATAAAGGACCTTGCGGAACCCCCGAGATAATCGAGCTAGGCAGAAAATTGTACAATAGAAATTCAATAAGTGCGCGCTGGATGTCGAATAAGCCCCGATATGAGGAGAGGACGGAAAAATATGCAATCGTGACACGTAGGGGTCTAAACATAGGACCTTGTGGAAGCCTCTAGAAAATCGAGAATGACTGACCTAGAAGTAAAAAATAAAAAGTAAGTATATAGATTGCGTCGGATGTCGAATAAAACGGGAGGAGAACGGTAAAACGTAACACCATAAAGCGTAAAGGCGTAAACGTAGGACCTTGTGGAACCCCTGATGGCATGGAATGAGACTGACGTAGAAGTATACAATAAAAATTCAATCAGGTCAGATTAAAGGATGGATAATCCCCGAGGCGAGGAGAGAAAGGAAAAATACAAATCATAAAACGTAGAGGTCTAAACACAGGACCTTGCGGAAAGCCGTCTAGTAGCACTTGATGAAATCGATACCCTTCAGCAGGGATACTTTCTGATCAATTAGCACCTTCAAGTAGTATATATTATTGTATTTTCCGCGCGATAAAACGGTTTGTTATTCGCTATCACTCTGAAATTCTTGTAAACGGGCTAATATCTGTTTGATAATTGGAGTTAGAGGCCTCATTCTTACAGAACTCTCTCCATTCATCATCGGTGAAGTATACGCGGAAATCGCACGATTTCACCTGTACCAGGGGCACAAATCCAGCGGTCGGGCTGAGACCCACGTACATCCACTTGAAACAGCCTTTGTTAACAAAATAGGTTGAAAAATATACAATCATAAAACGTAATGGTCCAAACTCTGTACCTCGAGGAACACCTACGATTTCGACGGAAAAGTACGTTTCTTTCGGGATCGTCTGTAGAGAGGGCGCTGGTTGTTTTCGCTCGTCCTATCCCTTCAATTATCAGCATTTCCCCACACCCAACTCCATCGCCCGCACCTCCCGAACCCACCCTCACATACGTCGACCCTTTTCGTCGATCCTCCAGGTCCATTGAAACGAAACGATTAGTCAAAGGCCGGTTACAATTCGCATTGTCAACCGGATTCGGACGTCGCGTCGCACCCTCCCTCTCCTCCGGAGGAGGACGGCTCCGAGGTGATATATTATTCCGGATAATACGTCAAATAATATTATCGCCGGGACGCACTTCGATATTTCCATCTCCTTCGCGTATTATTTCCGCGTTTGTTCGAGTCGGACGTGTGTGACGGACGCTTCGGCGGTCGCTTTTTGCCGGGGAGGGGATTTCTCCCGGAATATTCCGGAACGAGACGGATTTTGGTTGTATTGTCGCACGCGGACGTTGTTTTTCCTGCACCGTTGGCGTGATCGATGGGGATCGAGGACGGTGGTGAAGTCTTTGTTCTTTCCGGTAACGTTGAAGATAATGACGAAGCGGTGAGTCCGGGGAGTCCGAGGTGGGAGGAAGGGAGGAGGGGAGGGGGGCGGAGTGTTTTCGGACGGGATAAGTCGGTGAATAGGATTGTTATAAAACTTTAAAATCCGATTCGCCTAACAATCACCCGAAAATTAATTAATTTCCCCACCCTCAACCACCAAACGCCCTCGTTTCGACGACGTACGTCCTCACACGTACACGGCGAATCCTACATTCGTATCGATTTGAATGAGGTATCATCTTCAGACGTATCAGACGCGTACGTATTAACGTACGTATACGTATATATCTCGTCTGTGCAGACGCCAATGTCAACAATTCGAACGCGACGTATTGAATCAAAGCGCGCCCCTAGGTTTCCCGATTTGTCTCCGGCTTTGTCTATCTGCCAGCCCGCATCCCGTACCTAATACGTGTATACACACATACAGGATACGTGTCAACAATCGAACAGCGACGGGGATCTTCAATTAATAATATTAGAATAGCAATTCGCTAGATTTGCGCCGAATTAGAGGGAGCGCCGCGTCGTATTATAACGCCTCCCGTACGTACGTATTACGTATGCGTCTATATTTGCCCTATAAATCCTATAAATTCGAGGGATTTAACGATCCGGCACGGTCGTACATTGCGTCGTCCCGGATGCAATGCTTTTAACTAATATCACATATTACCTATCGGCATCGATGAGAATCGCTGATTTCTCTTTTTCGCCCATTTCCGGTTTTCTTCCGAAAGAAGAAAGTCCGTCGCATCGATGCATTTCGCGCCAATAAACACATCGACGAAAGAAAATCCGAGATGCATGACCTCGTTTTCGAAATATCAGCAAACTTGTGTATTTTTTAGCTAGAAATTTGCATTCTCGACCTAATCGAGGCATACGGAAATAGTCTCGGGGTCACTTTCGATGCGCTTTAAAGCGATAAACACATCAACGAAAGAAAATCCGAGTTACCACCCTTCATAGTTGAGATATGAGCAATTTCATGCATTTCTTGGGGAAAACTATCCATTTCTGATCAAATCGCGTCGTACAGCGATAAGTTAGAGCTTCTATGCTGTGTATTCCAAACCCGTAAACACAACAATGAACGAAAATCCGACTTGGAACATTTCGTTTCCGAGATATGAGTAATTTTATACATTTTCGGGCTAAAAATTTACATTCTTGACTTCATCAAGGTATACAGAAACAATTTTAGAGTTCTTTGCCGTGTATTTTAAACCCACAAACACAACAACGAAAGAAAATTCGAATTGGAACATTTCGTTCCCGAAATATGAGCATTTTCATACATTTTGGGACTAAAAATTTACTTTTTTGAGCTAATCAAGTTAGACGGAAACAATTTCGGAGCTCGCTGCGGTGTATTCTAAGCCAATAAACACAACAACGAAAGAAAATCCGAGTTGCAACATTTCGTTCCCGCAGTATGAGCAATTTTATTCATTTTCGGGCTAAAAATTAACATTTTTGACCTAATCAAGTTATACAGAAACAATTTTAGATTTAGTTTCAGTGTATTTTAAACCAGTAAACACAACAACGAACGAAAATCTGGGTTGTAACATTTCGTCCTCGAGATATAAGCGTTTTCGTACAATTTTAGGCTATAAATTCGCACTTTTGACCAAATCAAGTCATGCGGAAACAATCTAGTAACTCCCTACAGTGTATTTTAAACCCATAAACACATCGATGAAAGAAAATCCGTATTGTAACACTTTCTTCTCAAGATACAGGCAATTTGATACATTTTCAGGTTAAAAATTCGCATTTCTGACCTAATCATGTTATAGGGGCACAATTTTAGAGTTCGTTCTAGTATATTTTACACTCAGAAACACAACTACGACCGAAAATCTAAGCTGTAGCACTTCGTTCTCAAAATGCAAGCATTTTAGTGCACTTTAGGCTAAAGATTTGCATTATTGAGCGAATCGTGACATGCGGAAATAATTTAAGGGCTCGTTTCGGTGTGTATTAAACCCACAAACCCATCGACGAAAGAAAATCCGGTTTCTAACACTTCGTTCTCGAAATAAAAGCATTTTCATGCATTCTCACGCATTTTCAGAATAAAAATTTGCAATTTTGACCGAACCAGGTTACACAGAAGTAATCTACAGTTTTTCTTTGGTACACTCCAAACCCACGAATGTACCAACGATAGAATGTTCAAAGTACGACATCTCCTTCTCGAGATACAATCGATTTAGTGCAATTTTCGCGGAAAAATTGGGTGATTTTCGAAGAATTAATATCCGCTTATTCGTATGTATTTTGGACAGAGCAACGCGTCAACGAAGAGAATTTGAACTACGACAAATCGATCCCGAGACTAGACCAGTCATTCCTGAGATACAACGTCGTTCTTCGTATACGCCCGAAGTCGATAATTCAGAATCCCTAAAAGGAATACAATCGTTGAATCCAAGCAGATATTAAAGATGTGTAGGGATCGTGACGGTTTTTGCATCCCTACATTTACAAAACAATACGCATGATCCATCAACATAAGAACATGTATATAAACCCCGATTAACAGACAAACAAATCAATATCGTTATGTGCCTTTTCCAAATTCTGTTCCACCTGCAGACTTGAGATCGATGATGTAGGTCCCCTAGGATCCCTAAAATAAACAAAGTTGGGGCAGGATCGAACACTTTCTTGTGGGCTAGATGTATTTCCATCGCCGAGTACAGCACAAATCGATATCGATTGATGATTTTTACGCCCTCCTCGAGGTCGATCACAAGCCACGGTTTAAGATCTCTACAAGTTTGAACGGACCCCTGTTTAAGGGATACTTTTGATCAAGCTTCTGAACTGGTAGTTGGGGGTACGTATGCAAATGCGCGAAGTTGTTGGATATAACGAATGATGATCAAGAAAGTGTAGGGATCGTGAGCAACGTAGGATCCCTACATTTGTGTAATGGAAAATGAAGTCAGTCTGTAATTTTTGTTCTCCAGATGTATTTCCATCGCCGAATAGGACACAAATGGATATCGATTGACGATTTTGACGCTTTGGGTCAATCATACTCAACGGTTTAGGATCCCTAAAAGTTAAAACATTTTCTTTTCTTCTGGAGGTACTGGCTGAGTTCTAACTTTAAAGATAATCTGTATCTGTATGAATTCGTCGAGGCTAGACAATGAAGGAAAGCGGTAGGGATCGCGAACCGTCCACGATCCCTACATTTACAGACGCGAAATTTCACAACTCGCTTCCTCCTTATTTTACCGATCCTTTCGACATCAATCAACTTATTTAATTACAGAGAAAGAGTCGAAATATTACTTCTCGGGCGGGGGAGACTGTCGTCTTACCCTTCTCTCCTTACCCCGATACCAGTCGGTTTTACCGAGGAATCAACCCCCGTTCCCTCTGCTTCTGCCTCTGCAGCAGCGGCAACGGCAAAGGGTTGATTTTAGATATCGAAGTAGCGATCGAGGTCGTCGGACTAAATGAAAACGAATTAATCAAAGAAAGGATTAGGGGCGCGTTGGGGGAGAGGGCGGAGGAGGGAGCGTTGTCGTCGTCGTCGGACCTCGTGGACGGGGGTGGTTATCTTTCGCATCTGCGCTCGCGAAGTAGGGAGGACGAAATGAAATATTTAGGGGTCATTTCGACGGTTGTTTCCTTCTCAAATCGGTGAGATTTCGAGTTGAATTTAAAAAAAAAAAAGAAAAATTGATTCCGTTTCATCCCCTGCTCGTTCGAAACGACGACGTCTCGAGTAGAATGGGAAGTAGGACCATGATGATGTTACATGGAGAAATCGTCGATGACCGAGAGGCCAGGGGCGACATAAGTCGGTGACAAATCCCACTGTCCTCCCCCTTTCCGCCCTCATCCCTTCCTCCCCTTCCGCTCGGCGTCGGACTCGAAGCGACGAGCAACCCTTCCTGTCCGAAGAGGATACACTCCATCGCTCCGTTTAGGCGAACGATCTCTTAAACTGGACGTGAGGGGTGGACAAAACAAACGAGGAGGACGTGTCAAAACGTGACAGAATTTACGAACGGAGGAACGGGCAACAAACGGCCATAAATTATATCGAGGTGACCGCAACCGTTGCGGTCCCGTTCGCCTCGCGTATACGACGGAAACGGACGCCGACTCTCGGGCATCGGTTTGGAGAGGGGGCAGGAGGTTAAACCCGATACTTTCTAAGATTAAAAAAGTCCATAAACTTCGAAACGCCCTGTACATTCCATCCGTGCATACACACACACTGAAGTTCTAATCTCGAAACTTTTCCTTCGACGATGAAGCGTGGGATCGCGTGCTCGCAATTATCGCCAAAACGTAAAGCTCCTAAATAGCAACCGGGCGGGCGGGGGGCGATCTTATTTCCGTGTCGCTCCGAAGACGGCGGCGTCCGAAAACGAAAGCGTCGTCCGCGCGTCAACGCCACCGGACGCTTTTCTCACCGCAGAAATCACGGCGCGAAATGGCCGGCCCCAAACCGTTCGAAACGTCGTCGAAATGACGAAAGTAAATTGGATTTGCGGGGCGCGAAGGGGACGGAGCGTGGTGGGAAACCGGGGATGTATCGGAAAGGAAAGCAAAGCGAGAAACGCCCGAAACAATCCAAATTATCGCCGGAGAAAAACGTTCGGTTTCGTGTCTGATACTGAAGATGATACCTCATTTCCTTGTGAAATAAGACGAACGAGAAGGGGCGTAGTTTATAGAATAATTTCTGAATCTCGAAGTGCTTTCCAAAAGAGAGAAAAAGGAAATCGAAATGAAAGGAAAATCGAGAATTTTCAACGAAGCGAAGTGTAGGGATCCTGAGAGGGTCACGATCCCTACAACATCGATATCGATTTAGGTTCCGTAATTTTAGAACGATGCCTAGCTCAGAATTGAAACACAAACAAATTCTTTTTGGAAGCAAAATCTTTTTGCAATTTTAGGGATCCTAGGCCGTTTAGGTCAATGCGATGGACGTCAGATCCAGAAAAGGTTGGTGAAGTACCGCAAAGATCTCGAAATCTCTTCATATCTCGAAGGATTGGGGAGCCCATTAAAAAGGCTGTGCAAAATCACTGCTTTCTATCCCGTAAATATAGGTATTCCGAACCGTTCACGATCCCTACATCCTCAATTTTTCGTCTAATTCACTTTCCATTCGGTTCTTTCCCTATTGGTGTTGATACCGCTAATCCAAACAAAACCGTTTTGCAACTTTAGGGATCCTAGGCCGTTAAGGTCAATGCGATGGACCTCAGACCCAGAAAAGGTGAGTGAAGTATCACAAAGACTTCGAATTGCCATCATATCTCGAAGGATTGGGAACTCCATCGAAGATGCTGCCCAAAATTACTAATGGATCTAGCTTTCTATTCCGCAAGCGTAGGGATCCCGCGTCGTTCACGATCCCTACATCTTCAATTTTGTCCGTAATTCACTTACCATCTGTCTCTTCTTGGTATGTGTGTTGGTACGAGGTATTAGGTCTAAGGATCCCATCGTATTCACGATCCCGACAACTTTAATTACAGCTTACTGCGGTAGTTACGATCCCTACAACGTTAATGACCGTTTGGCGCGGTAGTTACGATCCCTACAACTTTAATTCCAGTCTACTGCGGTAATCACGATCCCTACAACTTCGACCCCTGTTTATGCCCAACGACGCGTTACAGTGACGCGTCGCAGAATGTGACATTGCATATCTCAACGTCATCAGATTTTTCAAGGCCTTGCTCCTGAAGATGTCTTTAATTGCAGTAGGCGAAAGCTCGGGTCTCCATATGGTCGGCGTCTGCAATTTTTCCATTAAAAATGCTCCCCAAGGGACTTCGAACTATAGGGAATACCTCGACAATTAAAAAGAAGTGCGGGGTCACCATCTTCAGGAACTAGCATTATCACGCCGCCGATTCTAGTACTAGTTTCCGTTTAGTCTTACGACGTCCAACTAAAAGGGACTCATCCTTCTACCTCCGCCCTCTTTAACTCGAACATCGTCGGCTTTCCTTACCGATCCCCCGTCCCTCGCCATCGTCCGGAATTAAAGTGTACGAACGATACGCGGCGATATAAGAAAAAGATCCGCCGCCTGATTGCCGAATTATCCTTTGTCGGCTCCGTCTAATGAGTCCGAGAACATATGTCGGCGTTACGTCGCGACTTCGGGGCCGGAATGCTAAAAAAATTCCGATCGATTCCTTTCACCTTCTTCTTCTTCTTTAACTGCGCGTTCGTTCGATGTTCCGCCGAACTTTTATTGGGCGCGACCTTGCCCCTTGCTCGCAGGTTCTTCCGTCGAATCGAAATCGAGAGTATTCGAGTTATTCGCGCAAATATTCCCGCGGTGCTGCGACGCGAAATTCGGGCGATTTCCAACCGAAAAAATCGTTTCTTTTTAAAAATCGGATGGTGTGCCCCAAGAGGTCGTCCCCAGTACCGTCGTGCTCCAGACGTTTTACGAACGACCTTGATAACACTCAACCAAAGATTGTATACGTCAATCAAGAAAATAGGGGAAGAAACAAGTCTGGAAAGTTCGTGTTTCTTTTTTGCCAATGTAGGGATCCTGGCGCGTTCACGATCCCTACAGCGGGTTTAGACACGACTGCTATACGTATAATCGCGTTTCAACATTAGAGGTGAACAACTTCGCCAAAACTATTCTTCGAAAAGCCTTCTGGCGAAAAATCCCGGTTGGATTTTTAGGGATCTTGCACCGTCGACATGAATTAGCTGCGCGAAGTAGACCCCGGGGAAGATAGCAAAAGGTCACGAAGGTCGAAGGTGTCCATTCTTACCTCATCCGACTCATAATATAGTTACTAGGAAAACGTCCACATTTACTGAATGTAAGGATCCCTGGAAGTACAGGATCCCTACATTTTAAATCTGACGACTTCTCACTCAGATTGGAGTTTTGGGTCATCGTACGCGTTTGGGCACTTGGCAATCCAAATTATTTTCGTTGAAATGGGTCCGGTACAACTTCGCACGTTTTAGGGATCCTGTCCCGTTGATGTCAAACGTATATGTCAACATCAATGGGAAAAATGTCGTCAACGTCACTCAAGAATATAGATTTGTATCTCGTCCAGCTAACAATAGATTGCAACGGATTTAGGAATCCCGTCGGTAATGCTGCAGTAATAACAGTTATAATAGTTACAGTCTTTAAGGGATCGTGCATCTTGTTTCTAAAGTGTAGAGATCGCGAGGACGTCACGATCCCTACAGTAACGGTTTCGTTCAGATTTGAGCTCTTTGCGCGAGTACATACGTAGTTCAAAATTTAGGTTTAACGCGCTGATAAAGATTATGTTCTAATAAGGAGAAAAATTCGCTCAAAAAGCATTCTTTTAGGGATCGCAAATCCCTAAGGTCACCGAGACCCAAGAAGAGGTCAACCCAAACAGATCTCGAAGGATTACAGTTGCAACCGATGGTGTTACACAACAGTTGTTGAGGGATCGTGGATCATTTTACAAAAGTGTAGGGGTCTTGAGAGGATCACGATCCCTACAGCTTCGTTTTCGTTCGGAGTTTACTCCTTCAAGATAGATACGTACGTAGTTCAATATGTAGGTTTAGCGCACTGATCAAGATTATGTTATAATAAAGAAGGAAATTTGCGCAAAAATCATCTGTTTCGGGATCGTGAATACTGAAGGGCGTCAAGACCTCAGAAAGATCTCGAGTTGTACCTCACTCAGCGGGCGAGAAATTTCAAGAGACAGTCGAGTTGAGATCGTATAGCAATAATTGATAATAGATTCCGCACTGTAGGGATCGTGGTAGGTTCGCGATCCCTACAAGCGTAATTTCTACGTTTAAATTTCAACAAAATCGGCTAAAAATATATGCGATGCTTCTCGATCAGTTCGTGGTGTCCTCAGACTACGATCTTGAAGACGATAGCACTCTCTCTCTCTCTCTCTCTCTCTCTCGAAACGTCACGAAGCTCTAACACTTTCGTCCGGCCGGCGTCCCTTGTCCCGTGTTCGTGGACCCATTTTTCTCGAGCCGCAAACGTCAATAATGCCAATCGTCGCGAATATTTCTCGCGGCTCGCTTTGATCTCCGACTCCGCCGAATGCCCGTCGAAAATATGCGAACCGAGTTAGCATAGCTCCGGTCGAAAATTCCCACCCTTCGGAAAATATTTCTTTCCTCGCACAAATAAATACGCATACCCACACACACGCGCACGTATATCCGTACGGTTCGAGGACGAAGAGGAGACGATTGACTTCTGGTGAGTAAGGACGAAGAAGGGGGACGATGACGGGACGAAGAGAGAGAGAGGTGATTAAAACAGAAGGACGGACGGTCGTGGACCGCGACGCGACCAGGCGGTAAAGACGACAGAAGGTAGAAGAGACAATTAAAATAATTCTGGTGGGAGCTCTTCGCGATTATTGACCGATTTTTAACCGTCGAGTGAAGTTCGCACGGTTTTGCCGGTCGACGTATTGAGAAATTCGGTGATGAGACTCGAATGAGAAAACAAAAAAAAAAATAAAATAAATGAAAATAGGGATCGTAGATATAAAACCGGGGCTAATTAGATCTGTCGAGATAGTGAAATATGGCACGTTTGCCCGAAATTACGACCAGACGATAGATCGGTTGAAGAAGTAAATAGCGGAGCATAGACAATAAGACCCTTCCAAAGTCGCTAAATGTTAACAGAAGTGGAAGCTGTAGGGATCGCGAACTTTCGGTAACTTTCTTACATACCGGATATTTCTATTTCCCTAATTCTTTAAATTTTCTTTAGTAAATTTGGTGAAATGCAGAAATGAATCTGTAGGGATCGTGGACCTGGTATCGTGGATGTAAAATTTTTCACCTCCATGACTCCCACATGTACAGAACACGTAAAACTTATCACTCAATTATAAACCGCTTTTTGCTGGTTTCTTCTGTTTTGCGAATTTTATCGAAAAATTGTATCTGTAGGAATCGTAAACCGATAAACGATCCCTCTAAATATGAGAAACGCGGAATATCCACGTCTCGAAATTTTGTACGACTTTCCACATTATTTGGAGATTTCGTTGCAAAATCATCGAATCTAAGCGAAAATTAAAACTGTAGGGATCGTGACCCTCGTCCCACCAACTTCAGAAGCACAAAAGATGTAAAATCCAATGCGAATGTTTACACAATTTTCGTCAATCGTCTGAAATTTGTTTGTTAGAAAGTCGTTTTTTCTACAAATTAAAGCTGTAGGGATCATGATCACCTCCATGACTCTCACATATACAGAAGATATCAAATTTTATCAGGAAATGATAAACAGCTTATGGCTGACTTCGCTTGACTTTCTTCACTTTATTGGGAAATCGTTGCAACTAACCAGAAACTCAATCTGTAGGGATCGTAAGCCGATAAACGATCCCTCTAAGTATGAGAAATGCGAAATATCCACGTATCCAAATTTTGCACGACTTTCCACATTATTTAGAGATTTCATTGCAAAATCATGGGATCAAAACGAAAATTAAAACTGTAGGGATCGTGACCCTCGTCCCACCAACTTCATAAGCACAAAAGATGTAAAATCCAATGCGAATGTTTACACAATTTTCGTCAATCGTCTGAAATTTGTTTGTTAGAAAGTCGTTTTTTCTACAAATTAAAGCTGTAGGGATCATGATCACCTCCAAGACTCTCACATATACAGAAGATATCAAATTTTATCAGGAAATGATAAACAGCTTATGGCTGACTTCGCTTGACTTTCTTCACTTTATTGGGAAATCGTTGCAACTAAACAGAAACTCAATCTGTAGGGATCGTAAGCCGATAAACGATCCTTCTAAGTATGAGAAATGCGAAATATCTAGATATCGAAATTTTGCACGACTTTCCACATTATTTGGAGATTTCATTGCAAAATCATGGGTTCAAAACGAAAATTAAAACTGTAGGGATCGTGACCCTCGTCCCACCAACTTCATACATACAAAAGATGTAAAATCCAATGCGAATGTTTACACAATTTTCGTCAATCGTCTGAAATTTGTTTGTTAGAAAGTCGTTTTTTCTACAAATTAAAGCTGTAGGGATCATGATCACCTCCAAGACTCTCACATATACAGAAGATATCAAATTTTATCAGGAAATGATAAACAGCTTATGGCTGACTTCGCTTGACTTTCTTCACTTTATTGGGAAAATCGTTGCAACTAATCAGAAACTCAATCTGTAGGGATCGTAAGCCGATAAACGATCCTTCTAAGTATGAGAAATGCGAAATATCTAGATATCGAAATTTTGCACGACTTTCCACATTATTTGGAGATTTCATTGCAAAATCATGGGTTCAAAACGAAAATTAAAACTGTAGGGATCGTGACCCTCGTCCCACCAACTTCAGAAGCACAAAAGATGTAAAATCCAATGCGAATGTTTACACAATTTTCGTCAATCGTGTGACATTTGTTTGTTAAACAGTCCTTCGTTCTACAAATTACAACTGTAGGGATCATGATCACCTCCATGATTCTCACATATACAGAAGATATCAAATTTTATCAGGAAATGATAAACAGCTTATGGCTGACTTCGCTTGACTTTCTTCACTTTATTGGGAAATCGTTGCAACTAACCAGAAATTCAATCTGTAGGGATCGTAAGCCGATAAACGATCCCTCCAAGTATAGGAAATGCGAAATACCTACATCACGAAGTTTTACGCAATTTCTCGCATTAGTTCGAGATTTCATTAAAAAATCGTCAGATCTAAACAAAAATTAAAGCTACAGGGTTTGCCCCCCGCTCTCGCCCCGTTCCCCCTCATCTTTTCTTCTCCCGTTTATGATTCTTAGTGATATTTTACGCACCCTATCAAATTTTTGTGGTACCTACGATTCTTTACCAATCTCGTCCTATTTTAGCGGGCATTCTGCAAGGTCCTGCCTTGACACCTTTACGTTTTATTAGTCCAAGTTTTTCCGGGTTTTCTCTCTCCTGACTCGTTTTCATTGACATCTTGCGCAACTTATCGAATTCTTGTTGTATCTACGCTTGTTTATCAATCTCGTTCTATTTACACGGGCATTCCGTAAGATCTTCGGTTTGGACCTTTGCGTTTTATAACTCCAAGTCTGTCCGTCTTTTCTCTCCCGTTTTTGAGTTTTATTCACATCTCGCGTAATCTATCGAATGTTTGCAGTACCTAAGATTCCTTCTCAATCTTAGCTTATATACGCGGGAGTTCCTCAAGAGCCTGGGTTTAGACCTTCATGGTTAATAATTCCTACCTTTTCGGTCTTTTCTCTCCCGTTCCTGACTTTTATTGACATCTGGCATAATCTATCGAATTTTGGCGGTACCTAAGATTCTTAATCAATCTGGTACTATTTTCGCGGAAGTTCTGCAAGGGCCTAGGTTTAGACCTTTGCAGTTTATAACTCCTACCTTTTCGCAGGGTCCAACGCTTAAACCTTTTTGGTGTAAATATCTTCCTTAAAATCTGACTACATTTCTCTCTTCGCATGGAATTTATCATCGTCTCATTTGTCATCCCCCTTCTTAATATTTCGCTACCAAGTTGAAGTTTATGTAACTTCTCATCCCCGAGGAGCGATGGATGATCCCATTTCCATCACTGACTCCGAGAACGGTCCCCCGAATCCCCTTTTTATATTCCCTTTTAACCGCCTTTCAGGGTCGTATAAACAAGCCTATTGTCTTCGACGTGAGCGGCGTAAAGAACCGCCGGACACGATCGAATTTGTCATTCGAACTTCCCCATCGCCGGGCTTTGCGACCCCTCTTCGAATAACATCCGCCGGTCAATTCGCACGATCTCGACGAACCCCCTTTACCCGTCCGCCGATCCGCGCAAATCTTGACCCCGTTGCACCGAACCGCGATGTCAATGGACAGATAGAGGATCGGAGGGCTGGAAATAAATCAACCCCTTTTCTTCCCCCGTTCCCCCTTCCGCGCGGCCGCTGCGATTTCGAACCGAATCTCGACGGTCAACTCTTTTCAAAAGCGTCGCCCTTACCGAGTTAGGAGCTCGCTTTGTATATGAAGGGAAAAAAGGGGTCGGAGGAAATCCTCCCCTCCCCCTCTCCCTTCACTTCGTCGCTCTTGACCAGGTCTGAGCGGGTTTCGCGAAAGGAAAGTAAAGGAACGGAGGGGTTCGGTCACGACGGCTCGCTTTTGATTGATAACTTTCAATGAAAGCGTCTCTATAAGTTATCTGGGATCGCGAGGTTCTCTTTCCTCTGAATGGATTTTGGAAGATTAATTTATGAATGTGGGTGAAGACGGGGCTGGTGGACGGGCGAGCGAAGGTAATGTCGAAAGGAATCGATTTTTAGGTTTGAAACTTTCAGTTTCAGCAGCTAACACCTTCAAAGCAAGGCTCAAGTTTGCGGTTTAGAAGACCGGCAGACGTCCAATTGCATATATCTTTCAGCAAAAGCTTATGGACAATGTACGAATCTGTAAGTTATTTCGTACGATACCTCAGCAGGGCAAGATCAAAGTGCCTCACTTATTTAAGTTCGGCCGCTGACCATCCTAAGGTATACGGCTTGATTTCCCTGCCACCATCAAGTTTCACCACTGTCAGCCAAACACCTGATTCTCTCCAAAAAATTAGCTGGGATTCGACCTCCGAATCCCACTGAATCCATTCTTTCTGGAAACATCCATACACTACACCTGATCTTGTTGACTCACCTCAACATTTTCACCCTGCCAACAATTAATCCAAAATTTTACCTAACACTGGCCACAAACTAATCTCCACCTTTTGGCAACCAGGCAGAAGAACAGGAGGAGTCGACCGACTCCTTGCGTTACTCCAATTTGCGCTTCCGGAGACCTATCGACTTCCGACTTGTTGGATTCGTCTCAGGAAAGCTTGCGGAAGATCAGGAAATGTTCAGATTGTGTCCTCCGGAGAAACTGGTCCAGATGGAGAGAGATGATGACCTTCCCTTGTTAGCTAAGTCTGTACCCCTAAAAATTTGCTGAGGGCTTCGGGTGCCAATTCCGTTACTCCAATTTGCGCTCTCGGAGAGCGACCCACGTCCAATTGTATTAATCTTTTGGCAAAAGCTTACAGAAGACTTGTAAACGCGTTGGTCATATCAAACGTTACCGGACCAGGAGAGTCAGAGAGAACTGAGTACTTGGCCAACTCTTTACATTACTGCAATTTCTGCTCCTGGAGGCCTATCGACTTTCGATTGTTGGATTCTTCTTAGGAAAGCTTGCGGACGACTAAGAAATGTTTAGATTGTGTCTTCCGGAGAAACTGGTCCAGATGAAGAGAGATGATGACCTTCCCTTGTTAGCCAAGTCTGTACCCCTAAAGATTTGTCTGTCAGCGGTTATAAGCTGAGGGCTTCAGAGGCCAATTCCGTTACTCCAATTTGCGCTCTCGGAGACCGGCCGACGTCCAATTGTATTAATCTTTCGGCAGAAGCTTACAGAAGACTTACAAACGCGTAAATCATTTCAAACGTTACCGGACCAGGACACTCAAAGGGAACTGAGTAGTTGGCCAACTCTTTACGTTACTGCAATTTCTGCTCCCGGAGGCCTATCGACTTTCGATTGTTGAATTCTTCTCAGGAAAGCTGGCGGACGACTAAGAAATGTTTAGATTGTGTCTTTCGGAGAAACTGGTCCAGATGGAGGGAGATGATGACCTTCCCTTGTTAGCCAAGTCTGTACCCCTAAAGATTTGTCTGTCAGCGGTTATAAGCTGAGGGCTTCAGAGGCCAATTCCGTTACTCCAATTTGCGCTCTCGGAGACCGGCCGACGTCCAATTGTATTAATCTTTTGGCAAAAGCTTACAGAAGACTTACAAACGCGTAGGTCATTTCAAACGTTACCGTACCAGGACACTCAGGGGGAACTGAGTAGTTGGCCAACTCTTTACGTTACTGCAATTTCTGCTCCCGGAGGCCTATCGACTTTCGATTGTTGAATTCGTCTCAGGAAAGCTTGCGGACGACTAAGAAATGTTTAGATTGTGTCCTCCGGAGAAACTGGTCCAGATGAAGAGAGATGATGACCTTCCCTTGTTAGCCAAGTCTGTACCCCTAAAGATTTGTCTGTCAGCGGTTATAAGCTGAGGGCTTCAGAGGCCAATTCTGTTACTCCAATTTGCGCTCTCTGAGACCGGCCGACGTCCAATTGTATTAATCTTTCGGCAAAAGCTTACAGAAGACTTACAAACGCGTAAATCATTTCGAACATTACCGGACCAGGACACTCAAAGGTAGCTGAGGAGTTATCCAACTCTTTACGTTACTCCAATTTGTGTTCCTGGAGACCTATCGACTTCCGACCTGTTGGATTCGTCTCAGGAAACCTTGCGGAAGACTTAGAAATGTTTAGATTGTGTCAGAAACACCAAGAGAAACTAGGCCAAATGGAGCATCGTTAGCCAAATTTGTAGCCCTGAAGACTTGATTGTCAGCAGTTACATGCGTTGCTCAGGAGCGTGCCAAGCTCTGTCCGTGGTGACCTAGAAAAACGCTGACTGGTTCCTGCGTCCGGGTCAAAGACGCCCTTGCCCTTCCTGAAGCGGGTTTCGGTTCCCCCTAAAGGTCTTATAGAAAGGATTTTTTGGGGTGCTTTCGTTACCACCTTGGGTACCTCCAGTTTTTGATAGGACACGCATCCTACTAACCGAAGAAGGAATTCCGCACTTAACACGGGCAAGAAAAGCGTACTTTGAAGGACCGCGAGTGATACCTCGAGGTTTATGTGGGACCCGTTCGTTAAGTAGTCTTTCCAATCATTCGACGATAAATCATGCTCCAGTTACGAATACGAGAATGTTCTCCGCCGACACCTTCGCAAAATCCCGCTCCGACCGTCTCAAGGCGGGCAGGCACTAGAATTTCAAGCGATCAGCGACAACCTTACAACGGCACTAAACAATAGCGAGACGACGGCGACTCCGGACCTAACACCTCTTCGAAAGATATGAAAATAGCGGAGACGAACGTGTGTATATGTATCTACGTACTACGCATATCAACGTCGGAGAACAACGTCGACGAGGACGTCGGGAGAAAAGGAAGAAGAAAAGAGTTTACACGCGCAATCAACCGTCGATAAATCACCGCGTTTTTCCCTTATTAGAGACAATAAGGAGTTAATCTATGCCGCGAGACAGTTAGGTATTGTTTAGCCGGTCCGGAACGCGTCGTTATTCGACTCGAAAACGGCCCGGCCCACACTACGACCTGATCAATGGACAATGTACGCTGATTTACGACGACGCGAGCCGCGTGCATTTACGTCTTTTTCTCCGTCTCCGTCTCCGTCTATCGTATGCGTCCGCCTTTCGGTCTCCGAATCCTCGCGTTATCTCCATTTCTACATTCGCCCGCGACGTCGTCGACGCCGAAAAATCTACGATTTATCGGATCGCATTCTCGTATTTCCCGTAACAAGGCGTGCGTGAATGCTAGAGCAGAATCCGCGTTGATGTAAGACGTGGATGTGGCAGAAAACGAAAGCAATCGCCTTCGTATTCCACGATTTTTGCGATCAGCATTCATCACAAGTAGGTGAGGCTTCTAAGCTCTAAGGAAAAGCCTAACTTTCAGCTCATCTTTCCGCAATTCCCGCAAGAATAGGAAGAAATTTCCCAATTCTTTCAGTAAACAATGGAGTAGTTCCTTTTCGATATTTTTGGAGAAGTGCTTGGGGCTTAGGAGCTGATGCCGGAGCACTTTTCCTTAAACCGTTTTTGACCGAAGCGTGCAGGACCCCCTCATAATCTTCTACCGGTTTACGACCCAACCAAATTTGGGGGTCGAACTAGGAAAAATAGGAGTTTCAAATCCTAAGCCCTAAGCACCTTTCTAAATGAAAGTTTGAAGCTTACTCTACGCGATTAAAGAAGAAATGTGAATCTTGGAAAATCAAACTTACACTTCGGAACCAGCGTGATAAACGAACGGGCAAGAATAATGACTTAGGACACAAGCCCTACAGGCAGAGGGGAACAAGCAATTTTCTGACCTTCGACTTCCTAACCTACCGCAACTCCTCTTTGAAATGAAGATTTAAGGGATCCCCAAAAATTAGAAGAGCAAAGTGACAAGCCTAAATATCTAAAAAACAAATGACGACGACGATACAGCTTAGGATACAAATTCTAATGATAAGAACGAAAAAGGTACCTTACGATCTTCAATTGTTTTTTTTTTAAAAGGAATCCTTAGAAGTGATACTGGAGCAAATCAAGTTTATAGTTTAAGACCAGACTTGGTCTGACAGAAGAATGGGGTAGTATAATGTCTTAGGACAGAAGCTATAAAGGCAGAGGGGAATAAGTAATTTTCTGACCTTCGACTTCCTAACCTACCGCAACTCCTCTTTGAAATGAAGATTTAAGGGGTCCCCAAAAATTAGAAGATCAAAGTCACAAGCCTAAATATATAAAAACAAATGACGACGACGACACAGCTTAGGATACAAATTCTAATGGTAAGAGCGAAAAAGGTACCTTACGATCTTCAATTGTTTTTTCTTAAAGAAATCCTTAGAAGTGATACTGGAGCAAATCAAGCTTATAGTTTGAGACCAGACTTGGTCTGACAGAAGAATGGGGTAGTATAATGTCTTAGGACAGAAGCTATAAAGGCAGAGGGGAATAAGCAATTTTCTGACCTTCGACTTCCTAACCTACCGCAACTCCTCTTTGAAATGAAGATTTAAGGGGTCCCCAAAGATTAGAAGATCAAAGTGACAAGCCTAGGTATATAAAAAACAAATGACGACGACGATACCGCTTAGGATACAAATTCTAATGGTAGGAACGAAAAAAGTACTTTACGATCTTCAATTGTTTTTTTAAAAAGAAATCCTTAGAAGTGATACTGGAGCAAATCAAGCTTATAATTTAGGACCAGGCTTCGTCTGATAAAAGAAGGGCCAAGAATGATGCCTTAGGACACAGATTATATTGGCAGAGCAGAACAAGCAGCTTTTTGACCTTCAGCTTCTAAGTCCTAACTCAACACAATTTCCTCTTTGAAATCACGATTTGCGGGATTCTTAAAACTTAAAAGATTACTGTGACAAGCCTAAGCATATGAAACAAATGACAATGACGACACACCTGAGGGTACATATTCTAATGGTAAATAGGAAAAAGTAACTTCTCAATATTCAACTGTTTTAAAAAATCTTTAGAGATTCTGCGGGGCCAGAATTGCGACGAAAATGAAGGAAAGCCATTTCAGTCGTGTTATTGACCTTCAAATCCCAAGCCCCAAGTAACGTTCGCGTTTATTTTCCTAGGGTGACCTTCAAACTATTAACTGGCAATTGTTTCAGTTCAAGAAAACGTAACGGAAATTCCTGCAATCCTGCGTCCTTCCAGAGATTTTTACGTTTTTATCCATCCTTCCTATTCTTAGAATACTAAGCGCTGAGCTAGCCTTCAAAATATTTGTTTGAGATGGTTGAAATTGAGAGAAATGTAATGAAAATTCGTGGCACCCTCTTCCCTTCCGCAAATGGTTAACGATGTAGTTCATTTTAGTCCATCCTTCATATCCTTCATATTCTAAGCTGTAAGTTACCTTCAAATTTCTCCTAATCCAACCTTCAAAGTCTTCAAAGAGATTCGAGACCGTTTAAGTTGAAAAGAATATGTCCGAAATTAGCACGATTTCTTTTTTTGGTGGGGATGATTAAAGGTGTCCTTCTTTTATTTATTTCATCCTTCATATCCCAAGTCGAAAGTTACATTCTTTGCTCCGAACCTACGCATCCAAGAAAGTTGACTTATTTGAGTCCCAGTTATAAAAATTGCAATTTTGAAAAGCAACGAAGATTCCATAAAATTTTGAAGGTCTGAAGGTTAATGCCATTGTGGGAGTAGAGGACGATGCGATTATGCAAGGATGAGTTAACGAAATGGAAGAAGAAATTTTGCTTCAATGTTACAATTTATATACAATCCTATGGATAACCTTCAAATTCTAAGCCCTAAGGTTCTACCTGGGTTGTTATTACTTAAGTGGGGGTTCAATGATTTCCCTACATTTCGAAGCCTCGTCGACGTCATTTTCAATAACCTAAGAAAATCATTAAATGTTTAAGGGGAATCTTAGGAGTTCCGCAACGTCCCACGTTTTGACCGATACGTTTTGTAATTTGGTTCATTTCTGATCTTTTCTGGTCTTTCAGGCTCAGGAAAGTATGTCAATCTAACTGGATGCTCTGACAGGGTGTAGACATATTCATTTGCTTCCGATTTTGATCGTTTCCCCAAATTCGAAAGGTGTTCCGCAAGGTGATGGGATCCCTTTACGTTTCTCGGAATTGATCGAATCCGGCAAATTCGCCTATTTTCATCTACGGCACGATTCCACGAATATTCGAACGTTCGTTAGGTGCAAATTAGGTCGTTTTCGGAGGCGTTCCGCAAGGCCCTACGTTGTGGCCTATATGTTTTGGAATTTGATGTATTTCTGATATTTACCGATCTTTCGGGCTCAGGGAAGTATGGCTATCATACAGGACGCTCGAAGAGGGTCTACACCTATTCGTTTACTCCAGATTTCGATCGTTTCGTCGAACTCGAAAGGTGTTCCGCAGGGTGATAGGATCCCTGACGTTTAATGGAGTTGATCGCATCTAGCAAAATCGTCTATTTTGATCTACGGTACGATTTCACGAATGTAATCCCGTTCGTTGCGTTGAAGCCACGCCGTGTTCGCTGGCGTTCCGCAAGGTCCTACGTTTTGGCCTACACGTTTTGGAATTTGATGTATTTCTGATATTTACCGATCTTTCAGGCTCAGGAAAATATGGCTATCATACAGGATGCTCGAAGAGGGTCTACACCTATTCATTTACTCCAGATTTCGATCGTTTCGTCGAACTCGAAAGGTGTTCCGCAGGGTGATAGGATCCCTGACGTTTGGTGGAGTTGATCGCATCTATCAAAATCGTCTATTGTGATCTACGGTACGATTTCACGAATGTAATCCCGTTCGTTGCGTTGAAGCTACGCCGTGTTCGCTGGCGTTCCGCAAGGTCCTACGTTTTGGCCTATACGTTTTGGAATTCGATGTATTTCTGATATTTACCGATCTTTCGGGTTCAGGAAAGTATGGCTATCATACAGGATGCTCGGAGAGGGTCTACACCTATTCGTTTACTCCAGATTTCGATCGTTTCGTCGAACTCGAAAGGTGTTCCGCAGGGTGATAGGATCCCTGACGTTTAGTGGAGTTGATCGCATGTAGCAAAATCGTCTATTTTGATCTACGGTACGATTCCACAATTGTAATCTCGTTCGTTGCGTAGGAACTACGTCGTTTTGGCGGGCGTTCCGCAAGGTCCTACGTCTTGGCCTACACGTTTTGTAATTTGATGTTTCGGTCTCAGGCAAGTGCGTTCAAACCGCGTCGTTTTCGCGGGCGTTCTTTAAGCGAATGCAACGTAAATTCTAACTTGACGCAAATCTGCGCGAACAAGCGACGATCCGAACTAACGGACGGGTAGGTACGTGTACGCGAGCGCGTTAACAAAAGCTCATCAGAACCGTATCGTCCGTCTCCTAGCCAATAAATAAAACCGTCCGGAGACGACGTCGCGTTCTCACGTTTAAAATCCGACCCCGGAATACTCTAAGGAGAGCTCGTTGTCGCGGAGAGCTGTCTTATCATAAATTCGCCGTAATTTAACGACATCAAAAGCAGCACACGTGTGTGTGTACGTATGCATGTGCAAGTTTCTACGCGCTCTCCGAAGAGATATAATTTAGTAAACTGAGAGCGAACCGGCGGATGAGACGAGAAGGGAGAGAGAGAGAGAGGTGCGCATGGAGGTCTAATTGCGTTCTTCGAAATATCGTTTCGACGGGTAAGTCGCTTGTTGCGAAACTGGCGAGTTGTCGCTTGGAAAAGTCGGCGATGGTTAAGAAACGCTTCGTGCGTGTTTCGTTTTCGTATTACTGAAATTCTACCTTCCCCCTCCACAGGGAGCGAGGAGCAGGGGGCGGAGGAGAGAGTGGGGTTACAGAGGGCGATTTTCCACTAAATGAAGTAAAGAAACGGGTTACTCGTTCGCCTAGACAGCACTCGCTTTCTCCATCCCTCCCCCTACCTCCCGGAAACGGTATCATCCTCGACTCCTCGCGTCCTATCCGGACGAAATAGCGAAAATAGCGATCGCGGAGAATTTTCCCATTAACGACGGAATGCAAACCGTCGTCTCTATACACGTATGCAAGCGTGGAGTCCGACGGACTGAGACGCGAGGGCCCCCGCTTTTATGCGGCTAAACGCGTCGGTACCGCCGCCTTCGCCGCCACCACCACCGTCATTCCATTAGCGCGAGAGGCGTTCGACCGGGACGAAGGCTCGCCGATCCGAAATGTTATTCTCCTGTCCCCTTAACTTTATTAACATTTTAACTTGAATTAAGCCCTAACCGGCTGAAATACTTACTAGGACTAGGAGGAGGAGAAAGAGGATGCGCAGGGAAGAGAGATCCGAACGGATGACCGGTGATGGGATACGGCGGATGTGTGCGGAATTAAATTGGATTCGGAAGTTGGTTAGTTCGAAGGAAAAATCCCGGATTTGATCCTTAACTCATTTTTCTCCCTCTCTCTTGCATTATTGTTCCGTCCCATCGTAACAAGCACCCTTGAGGAACCCCTACGAAAGTACCAACTACTTAAAACTATTTAAAAATATACAATGTGAAAGGAATTGCGATGTCGATGCGATCGACCTTCCGACCTTCAAACGTTTAGGCCTTAAATATTTCAAATTACAAAAAGCGAAGACCCAAACATATGACCTTGTGGAACCCCCGCGAAAATCGAACGAGATCGATAAAGGAGCTTACCGCAAAAATTCGATGAGGAGTAAGAACAATTGTCGAAAAGGATTCCTACCTCAAGACCCATCTGAAAGCAGAGATTCCTGCAGAAGGAAAACCCTAATCTCGTCTGCAGGACATCAGATCTGTCAACTGGTTGTATCTTATCTCGTTACGAAAATATTAAATGACTTAGTAATTGCATAGGTCGCTTAGGACGTCTGAAAATATCTTCGCCGAGCATGAAAACTTTAAACATCTACAGGAAATCGGAATATCGACCAGAATGTTCAAAGTGGTGGATCGATCTAAGACCATAATAGTTTGTTTTCGACATTTGGAAGCAAAGCTTCCAACAGGATTAATACCCTAATCTATACCTGCAGGATATCAAAACTGTAAACGAGTTGTATCCAATGTAATGAAGAAAATGTGATGGGAACTACAGCGTTCGTTTTCGACTCATGAAGATGTATCTTCCTGTAGCAGGAAAGCCCTAATTATTTGCAGGAAATTGGATCTTCGGACAAGTTTTGACGAAGTTGTAGGCTGATCTATGACTATAATAGCGTACTTTAGACATTTACAAGTTGATATTCCTGCAGTGGGGAAACCCTGATCTATACCTGCAGTACACCAAATCTATCAAGGGACCCTCTACACAGCTTGTTTCGGACGTCTGAAGGCAACTTCGTGCAGCAGGAAAACCCTAACCATCTGCAGGAAATCAGATCCGGCCAGTTTTCTGAAGTGGTGGACTGATCTAGGACTATAACAGTGTATTTTAGATATTTGGACGCAGAATTTCCTGCAGCAGGAAAACCCTAATCTATACCTGCAGGCCATCCAATCTATCAAGGAACTACCCTCAATACGGTTACAATAAACATGTGAAACCCATTAAGAGCGGCCCGAAAGAAGCTTTCGGATGTCTGGAAGGCAATTTCGCGCAGCAGGAAAGCCTTAACCATCTGCAGGAAATCATATTCGCGAAGATTGTATCTTAGACATTTGGATGCAGAAATTCCTGCAGCAGGGACGTATTAATTTCACCTGCAGGACCTCAAATTCCTCAGCAGGAAATGATGTATTAACTGCACAGGTTGCTTCGGACCTCTCAAGACATCTTCTCCTAGCAGGAAACCCTAAATATCTGAAGAAAATCAGATTTTCGGACAAATTTTCCTATAATAGTGTATGTTAGACATTTAGAAGCAGACATTCTCGCAGCAGGAATACCCTAATCTATACTCGCAGGGCATCAAACTTATCAACGGGTGGTATCGTATGTGGTTACGAAAATATGGAACTACACAGCTTGCTTCGGACGTCTAAAGACAACTTGATGTATCAGGAAAACCCTAACCGTCTGCAGGAAATCAGATTAGTGAACTGATGGTGAAGTGATCTATGACTACAATAGCGTATTTTAGATATTTGGAAGCAGAAAATCCTGCAGCAGGAAACCCTAATTTCACCTGCTGAACATCAAATTTTTCAGCAGATTGTATCTTATCTCGTTACGAAAATATGAAATGATTTATTAACTGCATGTTGTGTAGTAGGAAAACCCTAAACATCTGCAGGAAATGAGGTCACGGGACAAGTTTTACGAAGTGCTGGGCTGATCTAGGACTATAATAGTGTATGTTAGACATTTGGAAGCAGAATTTCCTGCAGGAGAAGTACCCTAACCTATATCTGCAGGATATCAAATCTATCAAGGAGTTTTATCTTATGTGGTTACGGAAATATGAAACGATTTATTAACTGCAGAAATTGTTTCGTACGTCACAGGACAACTTCATGTAGCAGGAAAACCTTAACCATCTGCAGGAAATCAAATCTTCTACTATAGTACTACTAAGGACTATAATAGTGTGTTTTAGCCATTTGGAATCAGAATTTCCTGCAGCAAAAATACTCTAGCGGTCTGCAGGAAATTGATAGCATAATGTAGCTCTCCACCGCGTTTCACCTTCCAGATAGTTTCAGGAAAAGACGGTTATCGTTTCCTTGGCAAAATCATCTCCAAAATAGGCAATATCTATTCGACGACGCCTACTACTATATACTAGACATCATAGACGCATTATTCTCGAACTTAACGCCTTCATTAATTCCCCGTTCGCATCATCTGCTTCTTTCTAACACCGAAAATACGCAAGAGAGACGCGAGCGCGAAGAATACGATGCGTTCGTATGCATGTATGTGTGTATTTTAAACAAATTAACAAACCAAGCGGCGATACCCACACGCATTTTAAAAACCGGAAGCTATTAATTGAGAGCGAGTGTCGTTCGTTCGTATAACCGTTCGTTCGCCGCGTTTTACGTTATTATTAATGAAGATAACATCATCGCAGTCATCGCCAATAACGAACGAACGAACGGACGGCCGGTCGGTCGGTCTAAACGAACGTTCGACGATGATGTAAATAGTACAACACATACATACATACAAAGTATTCCAAATGCTGCCCGTCGGCCTGGTCGCTCTCCCCCTCCCCCGATCTTCCTCGCGCGTCCGCGTCTGTGAATTCGTTAATTGATTACAATTACCATTCTCTGGGTATTTCGTAGTTAAAGCGGTCGTTATTGGCGGTAATACGTTAATGGCCTAACGCTTACGGAGAGAGGAGTTCGGCTTGGCTTCGTAAATGAAAATTTTAGAACGGTTTCGAGCCTACGAGACGGGGCGCGTTGGTCTGGAAGTTGTGACGATGCAAATCGTCGGGATCAATTGGTGAAAGTTGTAAGTTGGCGGATGGTGACATAGATATCTTGTAAATCATCAGTTTTCCTCGCGCACAAGCCCAGAAAAAAAAAGGATAAAGCAGACGCACACCCTACAATTCGTATAGGAAGGCGAAGGTTCGATATCCGCAAGAATTTAACAGCTTTAACATAATAACCTAGTTCGGCTCCCAATGGCATGAGGTATCTTCAGGTCATCATTCACGAATTCATCTTCGAATATCTTAATCGAGGTAATCCCTGTAAATCGATTCACATCTTCGTAATTCGATTAGGACTCGATTTCCTGCTGATGATTAGGGTTTTCCTGCTGTAAGGAGAGACGTCTTGAAATAGACGGAACGCATTTGTCGCTTAGTCGATTCCGATCGTCGTGTTCCAATTCAAGGCAAGCCATCAACAAGTTCGAGATACTGCAGGCGATTGGGGTATTCCTGCTGAGTAGTTTGGCTCAGAATGGATTTTCAAGAGCTCGCTGGCAGATTCGTCTTAGAAAGTCAAATTAATCCCTGCAAATCGGTTCACATCTTCATAATTCGATTAGGTCTCGATTTCCTGCTGATGATTAGGGTTCTCCTACTGCGAGAAGAGATGTCTTGAAATCCACGGAACGCATTGGTCCATTAATCGATAGTCGATTTAGATTTTTGCGTTCCGATTAGAGGCAGCTCGTCAACAGGTTCAATATCCTGCAGACGATTGGGGTATTCCTGCTGAAGAGTTTAGCTCACAATGGATCTTCAAGAGCTCGCCGGCAGATTCGTCTTAGAAAGTCAAATTAATCCCTGCAAATCGGTTCACATCTTCATAATTCGATTAGGTCTCGATTTCCTGCTGATGATTAGGGTTCTCCTACTGCGAGAAGAGATGTCTTGAAATCCACGGAACGCATTGGTCCATTAGTCGATAGTCGATTTAGATTTTTGCGTTCCGATTAGAGGCAGCTCGTCAACAGGTTCAATATCCTGCAGGCGATAGGGGTATTCCTGCTGAAGAGTTTAGCTCACAATGGATCTTCAAGGGCTCGCCGGCAGATTCGTCTTAGAAAGTCAAATTAATCCCTGCAAATCGGTTCACATCTTCATAATTCGATTAGGTCTCGATTTCCTGCTGATGATTAGGGTTCTCCTACTGCGAGAAGAGATGTCTTGAAATCCACGGAACGCATTGGTCCATTAGTCGATAGTCGATTTAGATTTTTGCGTTCCGATTAGAGGCAGCTCGTCAACAGGTTCAATATCCTGCAAGCGATTGGGGTATTCCTGCTGAAGAGTTTAGCTCACAATGGATCTTCAAGAGCTCGCCGGCAGATTCGTCCTTAAATACCCAAGTCGAGTTAATCCCTGTAAAGCGGTTCACATCTTCATAATTCAATCGGGCTTTGGTTTCCTGCGAATGATTAGGCCTTTCCTGCTGTGATAAGAGATGTCTTGAATAGGTTCGATGTCCTGCAGGCGATTGAGGTATTCTAGCTGAAAAGTTCAGCTCAGGGCAACATAAACACTATTCAAGACGTCGTTGGCAGACTCTTTCTCAATTGTCTACAACAAATTAATATCCAAAATTGACTCACATCTTCGTAATCCAGGGTTCGATTTCCTGCTGATAATTAGGGCGTCCCTGTTACAGGGAGAGTCGCGTTGAATTAGTTGAAACAACATAGTTCCTCAGTTTATTCAGATACCGATTGGAGGCGACAGATTCGATGTCCTGCAGGCGATTGGGGTATTCCTGCTGAAAAGTTCAGGTCGGAGTGACAAGAAATCTTCAAGACGTCGTTGGAGGATTTGTCTTCAAACATCTACGACAAATTAATTCTCAAATCAACTCACATCTTCGTAATTCGATTGGGGCTCGATTTTCTGCTGATTATTAGGGTTTTCCCTGTTGCAGGAAGAGGCGTGTTGAAGTATTTGAAACGGCTTCTTAGTTGATTTAGATCTTCGCAGTCCCATTGGAGACAGTCCGTTAACAGTTTCGATGTCCTGCAGGCGATTGGGGTATTCGTGCGGGAAAGTTCAGGTCGGAGTCACATAAGCAATCTTCCAGATGTCGTTGGAGAATTCGTCTTCAAACGCCTACGACAAATTAATTCCCAAATCAACTCACATCTTTGTAATTCGATTGGGGTTCAATTTCCTGCTGATCATTAGGGTTTCCTCCGTCGCAGAAAGAGGCGTATTGAAGCATTTGAAACGGATTAGTTCCTTAGTAGATTCAAGCCCTCGCATTCCGATTGGAGGAAACCTCGCAAGAGTTTCATTTATTTTGCAAACGATTGGGGTATTCCTGCGGAAAAGTTCAGAACGATATAAACGATCTTCACAACATAGTTCCTCAGTTAATTTAGATCTTCGCATTCCGATTGGAGACAACACATCAACGGGTTTGCAGTTCTGCAGGCGATTGGAGTATTCCTGCTGAATAGTTCAGTTGAGAATGAAGTCAACACTCTTCAAGAGGTCGTTAACAAATTCGTCTTCAAATGTCTACGACAAATTAATCCCTAAATCGATTCGCATTTTCGTAATTCGTTTGGGGTTCGATTTCCTGCTGATGATTAGAGTTTCCCTGCTGCCGTAGCAGGCGTGCTGAAAGTATTTGAAATGATTTAGTTCCTTAATTGATGTAGATTTTCGCAGTTCGATTTGGGACGAGTAGGCAACGGATTCTGTGTCGTGCAGGTGGGGTATTCCTGCTGAAAATTTCAGCTCAGGATTACTGAAGAAATCTTGAGGATATGGTTGGAAGATTCGTTTGCTACGGCTAGGACAAATTAATCCCCGAATCGATTCCCATTTTCATAATCCGATATCCTGCTGATGATTAGGGTTTCGCGATTGCAGGAGGAGGCGTGTTGAAGTAGTTACTTGATTCTGATCTTCGAATTTCGATTGGTTACAAGCTATTAACAGAAAACTGTATGAGGTATTCCTACTGAATAGTTCGCCTCCCTATTTACTTGTTAAAATGTGATAGAAGGAAGAAAATCAATACCCTCTGGGGTTCGCCTGTACTGAACGAGAGGTCAGATGAAAGACAAGTTCTACATGCGATTGAAGTTCTTCGTTCTACCACATTTTATCAAGTAAATTCTAGCTAGATTTCTAACAGCTGAGGACGAAGATATAAAAAATACGACTGGACTTGACACTTAAGCGACCTCGGCGAAGAAACGGTCGACCTTATCATCAACTCGCCTAATTATAAAAATAATTTTTATTAATGGAAGGTGAAAAGTTCGCCGGCGAGAGGACCGGTTCCGGTCGTTCCCATATTACACGAACCGGACACCGTCGCGATCGCGAGGAAAGCGGTACGGACACGTTGTCCGCTCTTCGAAACTATGCGGCAATGCCGGTGCTAAAAATCTTAACAACCTAACCGACGACGATGCTTTATTTTAATTAGAGTATTTTCGACCGCGTCGCGCTATAGTGATAATAATTACGCGGAAAAAAGCGACCATTATACCGCGGGAGAGGGGGCGAGATATTACATAAGCCGTGTCGACCGTTGTTAATGTCCGCGTTGTCGTGCGCGCGGAGAACCGGGAGCGGTTCTCAAGAACCGCGGGCCCCGATTACGAAAGTCACCTGCCCGGCTGAGGTCGGCGGTTAATCGCCGATAAGACGAGTCGAAGAGAAGAGAACTACTACTATTAAACCGGAAATATGAGGCGTTAAGGTTAGATACATTAATTCTAGCAATTTTTTGGTTTCCTAGACGTGAAACGAAACATCCGTAATGGTTTCTTTGTTAGGAGCGTGAGAACGACTTTGGTGTATGTACACGTATCGTCAGATTCTATTCTAGAAAACGATCCAATTAATCGCCGCCTGGTTTATGTCAGAAAGCTGACGAATGAAGGATTTGAAGAAAATGATATGGAGAGGTGGATACCGTAGATCGCAGGCAGTCCCCGCCCCGACTTTCAACCGGTTTCATAAAAAAGCAAAAAACGAAATACTCCAGATTCTACTGTTGTTAAAACGGGATACGGTTTGGACCCCGCGTATTTGAGTAAATCAAAGAAATTGTCTAACTATAGCCAATTGATTCCACATATACTTGCTGCAGGGAAATCCTGATAATCCGCAGGACATTAAACCCTCTAACGGATTATATATAATAAAATGACGGATATCTGGATCTACTAATGAGCTAGCTTGTATCAATGAATTCAAAACACTTCTTCCCGCAGCAGGAAAACCCTAATCATCAGCAGGAAATCAACCACCAATCAGATTACGACCATGTAAATCGATTTAGAAACAAGCCTCTCGCGGATATTTAGAAACTTTCCTGCTAACGACCTTCTGAAGATTCTTTATGCCATACGAAACAGAAGTTTTCAGCAGGAATACCCCGATCACTTACGGGGCAATCGAGTCTGTGAGCGGGTAGTATCCAATGGGATTACGAAAATCTTAATCCGCTAAGAAACTAACTCGCTCGGTGTATCTCGAGGCATCTCTTCCTACAGATTTACTTTATTCACTTTACAGCAGGAGAACCCTAATCATCTGCAGGAAACCACGCATTAATCGAGTTACAAAGATATGATTCGATTTAGGGATTAACTCGGCTTAAATATTTGAAGATTATTTCGTTAATAATATCCTATAGATCCTTTATGCTAAACCGAGCTGACCTATTTAGCAGGAAAACCCCAATCACAAGCAGGACATCGAATTCGTATACGGGTAGCATCAAATCGGATTACCAAGATCTGACTCGACCAAGGAATTAATACGTTAGGTCTGTTTCAAAACACCTCCTCCCACAGCAGGAAAACCCTAATCATCTTCAGGAAATCAAACCCTGATCGAATTACAAAGATTTGAAATGATTTAGGGATTAACTCGGCTTAGACATTTAAAGATGATTTCGTGACTGACGTCCTGAAGATCCTTCATCCCAATCGGAGATTAACCATTTAGCAAGAATACCCCAATTACTCGCAGGAAACGAAATCCCAATTTAATTACGAAGATGTGATTAAACGAGTCTGTAGACGGATGGCACCCAACTTGACGCGATCGGAAACGACTAATGAACTAATTCGTGTCAAATATTTCAAACTACTTTCGCCCCTCTGCGATTAGCATCAGCAGGAAAACCCTAATCACCAGCAGGGTATCAAACCGCAATCGAATTAGCAAGATGTGAATCAGTTTACGGACTAGCATGTCTGAGACAGTTCATAACAAATGGGCTGACGACTTCCTGAAGATGTTTGGCTTTTAGCAGGATACCCCAATAACCTACTGCAGGACATTACGCAGTTATACGATACAACTTGTCTCACAAAAAATTGTGGGTGTGAATTGATGAAATAGAAGAAAATTGTCGATGGGTATTGAATACCCGTTTTCCTGCAGAAGGAAAATGAGGCATATTCAGCAGGAAACCGGTAGATTTCGATTTATTTTAACTGTGCGCTTGCGCAAAGCTAAATTCATAAGAGATTTGCATCCAATTGCATTTACAAGAACTTGAATCGAGTCTATTGGATTGGGCATCTTCCTGCAGGAGGGAGACGTCAAATTTCCAGCAGGAATTTAGATAGTGCATCGAGAGGAGGATACGTTCTCCCTGTCAGTAGTAGTACAATCTGAGATTAGACACAGAATTATTTTAGGTTGTCTTGTTTAGGCTGCTTGCCGGGGAATTATCACAGCAGGAAAACCCCAATGTCACTAGCAGGACATCAAATTTATTAACGGATTATATCGAAAGTGGTTATGGAGATAGGGAGCGATCGCGGAATTGCACAGACGTTTTGAACATCTGAAGATGGCATCTGCCCGTAGCAGGAATACCCTAATCGTCTGCAGGAAATCAGATTTTCTGCCAAGTTTCTCGGGACGGTGGTGTGATCTAGGACTGTAATAGTGTATGTTAGATATTTGGAAGGAGAACTTCTTGCAGCAGGAATACCCTAATCTATATACCTGCACGACGTCAAATCTATGAAAGAGTTGCATTTCACTTTTACTATTTCTCCCGATATACTACGTCAGCGTGCCTTCTAATTCTAACCAAATCTGTACATCGTCCATTACCATTCTGCCATGATTCCTCCCCCGTTTCGAGATCGATACGAACGCGTCGAAGGCGACACGAATAAACAATAACGGCGGTCGATGGACAGCAGGAAAGGAACGGGGAAAAAACAGGGAATAATAGTGGCCGTTCTAAGAGCGCGCGCCCATTAACGGGACGCTTCTTTAGAAAGCGACGACGGTGACATATTGCTTAATCTCGTACGAGTTGTGTCCGTTCATTGTCCGACGAGCGGCCGAATTGATGACCGACCTCGCTGGCCCTTCGCCACGCCAACGCGCGTGTTTCCGGAGAACGCGCGCGTTCTTCTTTGAAGACGTCGGCGAATGAATGGATCATTATCGGTAATTAATCGAGAATGACCGTTATTCGGTGCACTTCGACCACTTCGAACGTCGTCTTTCACGTCCGTGTCAAGCTCGAAGGCCATCATAAGTTAGAAGCTTAAACTGTACGATTTGTTTTGTCCCTAATTCAGTTGTTTTTCCACGGTCCACCAATGATTCTGCCACATTGTCGCCCAGAAAACAGAACGAAGAAGATAAGAAAACGCAAGGTCGAAGCGAGTTGGAAGCCCCGTCCAACATTCCACCTCGGAGGTGGAACCCTTCAAATTTTCGCCCATTCACCACCGCCAAAAATTTTCGCGACAACCAAGAAAAGTTAACCCCGAATCGTTTCGAATCTCGTCCAGTAGGATCTTCATTAGCACCAGAACGTACGCGATCGTGTTTCGTCTGAAAGCTTCCACGCCCAATCCATCACGTCGCTAATTGGGGCTGTAGAAACAAATTTCCTTCGAATTTCCATTTTCGAAAACCAGGAAATCCGCTCTCAAACGGTTTCTAACCTTATCCTGCAACATCCTCAGGAGCAATGAAATTTATACGAAACATCGTTTTTCTACTTAAATGCTATGCCCGAATAGTCGGAACGTTCACTTTTGTTTCGGCTAGCTACTGTACGTTAGCTTATCGCTTGTTTCGATCGTAATTTATCGCTCTCGGCGGTTTTTGGGCGTAGCTCACCGCCATCTATGGTTTAAGCTACGCTCGAAGCAAGCGATAAGCTACTTAAGGATACCAGATCGGGATCGAATGTTCATTTCTGGTTCCAAATCCTCGCTACCTATAATGACTATTGACGTTTGTACCTTTTTGCAGCATATGTACATCGACGAAAGTTAGATCTCTAGCAAAGCCGTACTGATGATTGGTATAATCCTGAAACGTACGTATACGGATGGCGAGAGTAGAATAAAGTTTTGTAATTTATTACCTATAATTCTAAAAACGATAACAACTGTAAAACCCGCATTTTCATAATACTGAAGATTACCACCATTTCAACTATAGAAACCTTCGAAAATTTCATCTATGTCCACACGAACTAAATTTAAAACCCATCAACTGATACGTGCTTTCTAGCCTCTTCCGGTAACAAAAAGAAAATATCGGCATAGTTCATACGATCGTCTTTTGTTCTGGTACTCCTCGGTTTAGAAACTAGTACACAGCTCAGGCGGATTCCCGACCGAAGGCGCAAGTTTACATCCGGCCCAACAGCATAAAGCGATTTGTTCCTTGTTTTGAGCGTAGCTTATCGCTATCGGTGGTTTGGGCTCGACTTATCGCTATCAGCGGTTTGGGCCACAATCAAAACAAGTGAACACATTCGTCATACCATCAGATTGGAAGTGTTCATTTCAAGTTCATTTCCGGTTCAGCGCCGTAAAGCTACTGCCCATTGATTATTTTCACTGTCATTTATCGCTATCGGTGCTCTTGGGCTCGATTTATCACTATCAGTGGTTTGAACCACAACCAAAACAAGTGAACAGACTCTTGATATCATCGGATTGGAAGTAACCGTTCATTTCCGGTTCAGCGCCGCCAAGCTACCCCGCGTTGATTATTTTGAGTGTCTTTTATCGCTATCGGTGGTCTTGGGCTCGGTTTATCGTTATTTGTGGTTTAGGCCACAATCAAGACAAGTGAACAGCTGTTTCACGCTGTCAGACTCGCTCTGGATCATGGCTCGATGTCGACTTCTCGTTGATTATTTTGAACTATCGGTAGATTTCGGCTCGCTTTATCGCTATTGGTAGTTTGGGCCAAAATCGAAATTAGTGATAAGCCGCTTCATACTACCGGATTGCGAGTGAAGATTCGCGCCTATCTCAACGGCGCGATGGAACGTCTCGTTGATTATTTCGAATGTCACTTATCGCTGTCGGTGATTTTGGGCACGGCTTATCGTTATTGGTGTTTTGGGCACCAATCAAGACAAGTGAACAGGCGTTTTATGCTGTCAGACTCGAATTGTATCTTCGTTCATCAAGGTTCGATGTGGACTTTTCGTTGATCATTTTGGGTATGATTTAGTACTATCGGTGGGTTTGGGCTTGACTTATCGCTATTGGTGTTTTCGGCCACAATCAAAGCAAGTAACAAATCGCTTCATACTATCGGATAGGAAGTGAACGTTCACTCCAAACTCGAGCCCTTGATGCCCCCGATACTCAACTTATTGTTAATTATTTTGCATGTGACTTGTCGATATCAGTTTTGGGCTCGACTTATCGCTATTGCTGGTTTGGGCGACAATCAGAAAAGGTGACGAAGCGCATCATAGTGTCGGATTGGAAATGAACCTTGACTAGATGAACGTTTGCTCGCGACTGGACACCACTATCGTTGATTATTTGGAGTGTTACTTATCGCTATCGGTGTTTCTGGGCTCGGATTATCGCTATCGGTGGCTTGAGCCACACTGAAAAGAAGTGATAAACTGCTTCCTGCTTTCGGATTCGAACTGACTGTTCATTCCTGGCTCAATGTCGCAGGGCGATTTCTCGTTGATTCCTTTGGTATGACTTGCCACTATCGTGCGACTTAGCTCTGTTGGTGGTTTGGGCTGTAATCGAAACAAGCGATAAGCCACTCCATACTCTCGTATTGAAAGTGAACGTTCATGCCAGCCTCAACGCCGCCAGTCGACTTCTCGTCAATTAGTTTGTATGTGACTTGTCGCTATCGGTGGTTTGGACACGACTTATCGCTATCGGTAGTTTGGGCCACACCGGAAAGAAGCGATAAACCCCTTCATGCTATCGGATTTGAACTGAACGTTCGCGCCCATCTCAACAGCGCGAAGCGACTTGTCGTTGATTATGTTGGGTATAACTCGTCGTTATCGATGGTTTTGGGCTCCGCTTATCACTATCGGCGGTTTGGGCCACAGCGAAAGGAAATGATAAACCCCTTCACGCTATCGGATTCAAACTGAGCGTCCATTCCTGGCTCGTAGTCGCCAAGTGACTTCTCGTTGATTGATTTTGAGTATGAATTGTCGCTATCGGAGGGTTTGGGCGCAGCTTACCAGCATTGGTGCTTCGAGCTACAATCAAAAGAAGTGATCATCAGCCGCTTCATACCGTCGCAAGGGTACTTCTCGTTGATTACCTTAAGTGTCACTTGTCGCTGTTGGTGGTTTTGTCTGTGACTCGTCGCTATCGGTGATTTTGGGCGCGGCTTATCGTAATCGGTGGTTTGAGGTGTAAACAAGTGTTTTCAATTCTCCATTATCGTAGATAAGTAAAAATCCGCGAAGAAGCTGTTCTAAGTATGATCACTGATATCACTGGCACGTACCCGACCGTCTTTCGTTTGAGTATCCTGCGAGCTTGCTAGAACGAAAGGAAAAAACCCGACGTAACATGCGAGGATTCCGAAACGGCGACATCCGTCGATATTCCCCAGAACATTAACGTCGTCTCCTCGAATAAACAAATGCCATTATCGTTCGTTTCTACCTACCCGAGCGAACCAATAATAATCGTAATTTACCGTATATAACCAGAAAAGAATTTCTCTCGTTCCGAAAACGAATTAAAAAGATGGGAAAAGGACTGAATTATGGTAGTTGGAGGGTATAGGAAAAGGAGGCGATCGTCGTCGTCGTCGCCGATGATTTAAACAAAAAAAAAAAAGAGAAACTTTTGAGAGACGCGCCGCTATATCGCTATATCGGGGGCTTCCATACCGTTCGGTTAGCTGTAAATAGCGATAAACGTCAACGACCGCTCGCCCCCGGGCAATAATCGCCCCCTCGAGATCGCCCCGGCTAACAATAAGAATTCAAAAACCGAACGCGCGCATATTTATTTATTTATGGGCGTATTTTTCGAAACGTACCGTTTTTCTCCCGGTTCCCGCGATCAGGTCGACCGACAAGCCGGTAGGTAGTAGATATTGGGTACCTGCGTTTGTTTTTGTGTGTCGTATTGTTCGGAATCCATCGGCGCGGTTAGTTGGCTACGCTGTTACCGACGATAAAGAGGTCCGAAACCGAGGCGTTTGAGGCGTTAGAAACGACAATTACGCCAATAATCGACGTATTAGAGCGATTATTGAAGAATACAAAGAGAATAAGGCGTAGGTGCCTACCCTTTCTATCCTAAAATTCAAACAAAATTAGTTATATATACATATAAAAAAAGGAAACGCCCTATGTTTACGACTAGCATTTCGTCCAGAACAGAAGAATTCTGCAGAAAATTTTGAGGACTTCTGGTACAATTACACACAATTAAGATTTCAAGTTACTCAGAACCATACTACAATCCCTTTCCTGGGAAAGTGAATAATGTTTCCCCAGAAACAAGAAGGTACCACAAAGTTTGGGAAGCTCTGCTTGAAATTATGGACGATAAAGATCCTAAACAGCACACAATTGCTTTACAATGGCCTTCTTATCGAAGTGTACGAAGGTGCTTTAATCTTACCACCTCCTAGATTAGTGTCTTCTCGTTTCAGTGGGGCGTGTCCTAATGTTTTGAGACCTCTGCTGCACTTACGGCAAAAAATTCTACATATTATTCGTAATCATCCTACATTTTGTGTTTTTGAAAAAATGATACGATTCTCCTCAGAAACAAACGGAAATCAGAATGTTTGGGTACCCCTGATTACAACTACAAACAATGAAGACTCTGGAATCATGCACAGTTGCTTTACATTTTCCTTTCTGTGAAATTCCACGAAGACAGTCCTCTTTCAGCGTCGTCAAGAGCAGTGTATTGTCGTCTACAGTAAAGTTTGGAAACTTCTGGTTGAAATTGGGAACAATAAAGGTCCTAAGTCGTGCACGATTACTTTACGTTTTTCTCCCCGACAAATTCTACGAAATCGTTTAAATTTCATCGTCACCTAGAGCAATGTGTTTTAGTTTAGAGCAATGTTTGAGTACCTCTGGGGTGAAACTACAAAAACTAGGAGGTACATGCGGTACTACCTCATTTGATTACGTTTGTGTATTTCTTCCGTTTGAGAACGATGCTTTTATCAAGAAAAAGGGAGAAAAAATCCGCTTTCGTTCAAAACAAAGAAATTTCACAACGTTTGAGGACCTCTGAAGACAATGCAAGTGATATGGGCCTCAAACTAAGCTAACAGTTAATTCCATTATAGCCGATTTTCTGCCACAAATTTGAAAGCACGTTTTAGTATCTCTCAAAGCGGTGTTTCTTCGTCAAAATTTATAGTGCCACAGAGTTTGAGCACATCTGACAAGAGTGCAAAGAATAGCGGTCCTAAGTGATATAGATTCTTACATATGCGTTTTGCAAGATTATTCTTCCCAAGTATCAGGATTAGCATTTTTACCGAAAATCGAAAGGTGTCTTCCAAGAAATAGGAGGATACCGAGCATTTTGAGGAACTCTGATTAAATTACAGGAATGAAAGTTCGTGGTCGTAATTTTCTTCCTGTAAAAGTTTATATTCAGAAATTTCGTATACATTCATCTGAGAGCACCTTTTTATCCGAAACGGGGCAATTTCGAAAAGTTTGAGGATCCCTGATAAACTTCCGAAGGATTGGGACCTCATATATGATATACAGGTTTCGTCCTGGATGATGTAGGGCAATCTTTCCATCATCGGAATAGCAAACTTGTCCGAAATATTGAGATTTTCCATAGTTTGAGGACCTCTGTTTCAATTACACCGGGAAAGGATCTTAGTTGCGTTTGCTGGCTCCCTTTATATTTTCTTGAAAAAGTCGACATTCAAAAATTCCGCTACCTTTCCGGTTTCTTCCGAAGCATGAAGATGTCGAAAATTTTGAGGAACTCTGATGAAATTGCGAAGAATAAGGACCTGTTACGTGACGAATAGATGATTTCTTACATATTTGAGGGTAATGTTGCTATCAGAAGGGCATATGATGAACAGAAACGATATAATATTGCCCAGAACAGGGATATTTTAAAAGTTTGAGGATCCCCGATAAAACTACGAGGGATTGGCACCTCACGTATTATATATAGGTTAATTCCTGAGCGATTTAGGATAATTTTCCTGTCACGAGAACAGCAATCTCGACCAAAATGTGGAGATTTCTCACAGTTTGAAGACCTCTGATGACATTACGAAGCGTAGGAATCTATTATGTCTTAAATAGATTATTTCTTATATACTTTAGAGTAATGTTGCTATCAGGAGGGCGAACGATATACAAAAGCAATAAAGTCTCGATCGGAACAGGAGAACTGCAAAAGTTTGAGGATCCCCGATAAAACTACGACGGATTGGAGACTCACGTATTATGTATCGGTAATTCCTGGGTGATTTATCGTTATTTTGCGCAATAAATAGATTATTTCTTATATACTTTGGAGTCATGTTCCTATCAGGAGGGTGAACGATTAACAAAAACAACAAAATCTCGTCCAGAACAGGAAAATGTCGAAAGTTTGAGGGTCCCTGATGAAATTACGAAAGATTTGATTCTCCTTAATGATAGATAATTATCTTGCAGAAAATATTTTTTCCTGCCTCTGCATCAGGAAGTCATGAGCCGAAGAAAACTAATTTAGCGTCCGAAACAAGGTTATTTCTTAGAGTTTGAGGGCCTCTGGTAACATTACAGAGGATTGGGACCTGATAGATAATAGATAGGTTGCTTCATAAATTAGGGTATTCTTTGTATCGTGAGAGATAAAATGAGCAGCAAAGCGATCTCGCCCGAGACACGATTTTTCAAAGTTTGAGGACTCCTGATTACTTATAACTACAGCGATAACGGTGTTTAGTTATGTATTTCGGTTTCTTACATGTTTTCCTGAGAAAGTCGGGGTGTGTGAAGACACCTCAGGTACGTTTTAGGATAGGGAACTCATTTAAATAACAGCACAGCGGTCCTCAATAGGCAACGGTCGATTGTTTCCCGCTTAAATCCTCGCATTTTAACAGTGTAATATCGGGGCGGAGGCGAGCCGGGGTCTCCTCGACGTCTTTAAATTACGATAATGCGGCGCGCATCGGTTTTTCGTATATTAATCCGACCGGCATTATTGTATTTTACGGTAATAGTGTCCGTTTTTATGGTTGTTTATGCGATACAGATGATTGGTTGATATGGGTTCGGTCGTCGCGCGCGTACCGCCGAGAGAGGCACCGAAAGTAATCTTCGGCGCGCAGCGAACATTATCGTATGGTATATACGTTAAGAAATACGAAGAACAGGTGATTGCGGCCGTAAAGGAGTCCCCTTAAGTCGGCGATTACTTACGCCTCTACTTACACGCGGCTTTCGCGATCCGCCGCCATTAATCGGCGCTACAAATAATCGCGCGGCGTGTCGTAACGCGAAATGACCGCTTACCGTTAATTTTTATGTGCTTCGATATGATCCCGAAGTATGGCGGAAATAAAGACATTCTCGTTCGTACGTCGATGCGGGGCAGGTTTTCGCGCGTGTTACGATAGTATTTCCGTCGAAACGCCGAAATTATCTTCCGCGAAACGATTTATCGAACATTTTGAGGGCCTCTGATAGAATTACAATAACGAAGGTTCTAAGCCTTAACTCCCAACTAAACACCGTTATCGCTGTAGTTATAAGTAATCAGAAGTCCTCAAACTTTGAAAAATCGTGTCTCGGGCGAGATCGCTTTGCTGCTCATTTTATCCCTCACGATACAAAGAATACCCTAATTTATGAAGCAATCTATCTATTATCTATCAGGTCCCAATCCTCAGTAATGTTACCAGAGGCCCTCAAACTCTAAGGAATAACCTTGTTTCGGACGCTAAATTAGTTTTCTTCGTCTCATAACTTCCTGATGCAGAGGCAGAAAAAAATATTTTTGCAAGACAATTATCTATCATTAAGGAGACTCTAATCTTTCGTAATTTAATCAGGGACCCTCAAACTTTCGACATTTTCTTGTTCAGGGCGAGATTTTGTTGTTTTTGTTAATCGTTCACCCTCCTGATAGGAACATGACTCCAAAGTATATAAGAAATAATCTATTTATTGCGCAAAATAACGATAAATCACCCAGGAATTACCGATACATAATACGTGAGTCTCCAATCCCTCGTAGTTTTATCGGGGATCCTCAAACTTTTGAAATTTCCCTGTTCTGGGCAAGATTATATCGTTTCTGTTCATCATATGCCCTTCTGATAGCAACATTACCCTCAAATATGTAAGAAATCATCTATTCGTCACATAACAGGTCCTTATTCTTCGCAATTTCATCAGAGGTCCTCAAAATTTTTGACATCTTCATGCTTCTGAAGAAACCGGAAAGGTAGCGGAATTTTTGAATGTCGACTTTTTCAAGAAAATATAAAGACAGCCAGCAAACGCAACTAAGATCCTTTCCCGGTGTAATTGATACAGAGGTCCTCAAACTATGGAAAATCTCAATATTTCAGACAAGTTTGCTATTCCGATGATGGAAAGATTACCCTACATCATCCAGGACGAAACCTGTACATCATATATGAGGTCCCAATCCTTCGGAAGTTTATCAGGGATCCTCAAAATTTTCGAAATTGCCCCGTTTCGGATAAAATGGTGCTCTCAGATGAATGTATACGAAGTTTCTGAATATAAACTTTTACAGGAAGAAAATTACGACCACGAACTTTCATTCCTGTAATTTAATCAGAGTTCCTCAAAATGCTCGGTATCCTCCTATTTCTTGGAAGACACCTTTCGATTTTCCTAATCCTGATACTTGGGAAGAATAATCTTGCGAAAGGCATATGTAAGAATCTGAATCACCTAGGACCGTTATTCTTTGCAGTTTTGTCAGAGGTCCTCAAACTCTGTCGCACTATAATAATATAATATATATATAATATATATAATAATAAATATAATAATTTTGACGAAGAAACACCGCTTTGAGAGATACTAAAACGTGCTTTCAAATTTGTGGCAGAAAATCGGCTATAATTGAATTAACTGTTAGCTTAGTTTGAGGCCCATATCACTTGCATTGTCTTCAGAGGTCCTCAAACGTTGTGAAATTTCTTTGTTTTGAACGAAACGGGATTTTTCTCCCTTTTCTTGATAAAAGCATCGTTCTCAAACGGAAGAAATACACAAACGTAGTCAAATGAGGTAGTACCGCATGTACCTCCTAGTTTTTGTAGTTTCACCCCAGAGGTACTCAAACATTGCTCTAAACTAAAACACACTGCTCTAGCTGACGATGAAATTTAAGCGATTTCGTAGAATTTGTCGGGGAGAAAAACGTAAAGTAATCGTGCACGACTTAGGACCTTTATTGTTCCCAATTTTAACCAGAAGTTTCCAAACTTTACTGTAGACGACAATACACTGCTCTTGACGACGCTGAAAGAGGACTGTCTTCGTGGAATTTCACAGAAAGGAAAATGTAAAGCAACTGTGCATGATACCAAAGTCTTCATTGTTTGTCGTTGTAATCAGGGGTACCCAAACTTTCTGATTTCCGTTTGTTTCTGAGGAGAATCGTGTCATTTTTTCAAAAACACAAATGTAGGATGATTACGAATAATATGTAGAATTCTTTTGCCGTAAGTGCAGCAGAGGTCTCAAAACATTGGGACACGCCCCACTGAAACGAGAAGACACTAATCTAGGAGGTGGTAAGATTAAAGCACCTTCGTACACTTCGTTAAGAAGGCCATTGTAAAGCAATTGTGTGCTGTTTAGGACCTTTATCGTCCATAATTTCAAGCAGAGCTTCCCAAACTTTGTGGTACCTTCTTGTTTCTGGGGAAACATTATTCACTTCCCCAGGAAGGGGATTGTAGCATGGTTCTGAGTAACTTGACATCTTAATTGTGTGTAATTGTTTGTGAAAGTTCATAGTCGGAAACTTCGTATACTTTCGGGTCAATGCCTTTCAGAATACCGTTTCATCCGAATCGCGATGTTTGAGGGTCCCTGATCCAACTACCAAGGATTAGGATCTCACGGATGATGGATGAGTCAATTACTGTATGTTCCAGGCGAACTTATCGATCACGAGGAAAAACTGATTAAAAAGAACGGTGATCGCCCACGTAACAGGCAGATTTCCCAAAGTTTGAGAACTTCTGATTGGATTACGCCGATGACGGTTCTTAGTTCTGTATAACGGCTTAAAACTCTTTCTTAAGTAGTCGATATTTCGAAATATAGGCGCCTTCCAGTGTAACGTCACTAATCGTAGCGATTCGTCCGAAATTGAAGGAAGTCGCAAATTTTGGGGGCCTCTGGTAAAACTACGGCAATCAGGAAGTTCTTCTCAAACAGCCGTAACGCTGTGAAATTACGGATGAAGTTACGACAGGATCGCCGACTCCCAACTCTAGTCAGTAGCTGTATGCGTGTAGCTCTCTGTGTATATGTAGGCTGTCGTAACTTATTTCGTAATTACCGCTCTTTGCCCAGACCAGTTCTTACTCTTCATCTTAATCCCTACATCCTTCGACATAATCCTGAGGAACGGTGGAAACGAAAACATTCGCGTTCGTATATTGATACGAAGCACGATCAAACCGTTTCATCTGTGAGATAGTCAGAGGTCCTCAAACTTGGAGAAATCTTCACGTTTCGGGTGAGATTTCCGTTCTTTTATCTCTTTCCCTCGTCACAAAAAAATTACTCCAGAACCGAGCGAAAGAAGTAACCTTTCCATGACCAGTGAGGACTCAATCGTTTGTAGTTTTCCCAGACGCCCTCAAACTTTAAAAATTAACCGTGTTTACGGACGGGAAGCTACCAATCTCCTTCGCCTGTTGCCTTCCTGGTGAGAACGTATAAAAATCACTATGTAAGGGAATTCCCTAATTGTCATTTAAGAGACCCTAATCCTTCGTAATTTTATCAGGGACCCTCAAACTTTTTAAATCTCTCTGTTCCGGGCGAGACTAGGTTGTTTCTGTTTATTGTTCGTCCTACGTACTATCCTAATAAACACAAAAATTAATCTTGCGAAAATCGCATAAAAAATCTGCACCATTTAGGACCGGTTTTTCTCTCAAATTTGGTCAGAGGTCCTCAAACTCTGGACCACTACCGATTTGGAACGATGAAATCCCGCTTTAAAAGGTACTAGAACATCCTTGCAAATTCGTGGAAGAAACTTGTTGATAATTGCATGAATTATTAGCTCATTTTGGGACTTCTTTCGTTTGCATTATCTGCAGAGGTCCTCAAACGTTACAACATCTCTTTGTTTCAACGAAGCAGCACGTTTTCGTCTTCCTTTTCATAAAGGCAGTGTTCTCAAACGTGCGATTTACAATCGTAGACAAACTATGTGATACAGCTTCGGACTCCTTTTTTTTGTTGTTTCACCGGAGGTACTCAAACTTTACTTTCATCGACAACGTACTACTGTAGAGGGCGCTGAAATTTAAATATTTCCGTAGGATTTTCCAAAAGAGAAAAATATATTGCAATTGTATATGGTTAAAGGCCTCTATCGTTTGTAATTTCGATCAGGAGTATTCAAACTTTCTGATATCGCCTTGTTTCTGAGCAAAAGCCTACCACTTTTCAAAAGATAAACGTAGAACTGGCAATCCAGAACACGAAGCATTTTTATTGAATTGTGATTGCGTCAGGAGTCCTCAAACTTTACCACTATCGTCATTTGGACGACAAAAGACTATTATAAAGCAACTGGAGTTAAAGTAAGTTTGTGCACTTTGGTGAGAAGTTAGTTGTAAAGCAAACGCGTCCGGTTAGAGACCTCTGTTCTTCGTAATTTAAAACAGAGGTTCTTAAACTTCGCTTGAAACGACAACATATTGCTCTGGACGGCGCTGAGACTGAAATAAATCTTGCAGGAGGAAAAATGCAAAGCAATTATGCATGATTCGAGGTCTTTATCGTTTGTAATTTCAATCAGGGGCTCCCAAACATTTTGATACCAGCTCATTTCTGACGATACACCCATAACTTTTCCACAACAATAAATGCGGGACAATTATGCATAACACGAAGCACCTTTATTGATCGTAATCGTATCAGAGGTCATCAAAATTTACAAGTCTGATCATTTAAACGACTGGACACTGCTGTAGAAGGTGCTGGGATTAAAATGAGTTTATAAATTGTGGCAAGGAGGTAATTGTAAGACAATCGTGAACGATTTAGGACCTTTACCGTTCGTAATTTCAATCAGAGGTTCTCAATCTTTCCGGTATCGGTTTGTTGTGGACGACTGTTCACTTTTCCAAAAGGAAAGAGGAGAATGTAAGATGATTATGGGTAACTTCAAACCCTTGTTGTTTGTGGTTGTATTAGAGGTTCTGAAAACTTACTCTTTAGGATCTGTGTTCCACGTAATTTTATAGGAGGTTCTCAAAATGTTATATTTATGCCTTCAATGGAGAAACAGCACTGTAGATTGTATCTAAACGCTTGTTGTAAGCAAATTATCAAGCGGAAATTAGTGCGCGAGGTTGAGATTAAAAAAAAAATTGCTCAAAAATGCTTGATAAAGTGAAGACCTCTTGAAGGTATCCGACGTTGAAGGGCACCTATTTCATGGGATTTGGATGTATGTTTCGATGAACGCAAAATTATCCGGATGTCCTCATAGATGTCGAGATTGGAGCCTACTATCCAAAAAGAAAACGAACGTCATTTTCGTAAACAAATATCGACCGAGAGAGTAGATATCAACGTTGCTTCCTCCTCACGCCTCATCCTTCCCCCGCACGTTCACCCATTTCTATTTCTAAATCGGACGACTCGAGTAAATCACACAAATAGATTTAGCGGGTGTCGGCGTTTCTCAGTTTCTTTTTTCCCTGGTCGCACGGGCCAGTTGTTCGTTCGCCCGTACGTACGTTCCTTCCTTCGTTGGCCTGCCACCGCGTCGCTCGTCCACGTATATATCTTTGGGCGAGGAACAGCTTTCGAGGACAAGAGATATGCACTTCTGCCGTACTTAATTCGTGCGCCTCGGACAGTGACATAGCGGTTTCGAATTAATTTGTAAATATAAATCTATCATTCGAACGCGACGAACTCGACGCGCGTTTCGTATGCCAAGAAATTCGCCTCTCGCCGAGCAAAAATCGAAATCGTCGAAATCGGAGGAGTCGCGACGAAGAGCTGCGCCTGTCGCTTCCGACCATCTTTTGTTTGCAAAGCAAAAATCTTCTTTCTTTGTTTTCGACGGACGATACGGGCGCAATTTTTATTTCTATAATAAGAGATCATCTCCTTCGACCAGCAGTAGAATCTACCACCTCGAGCTATTTACGATCGCGACGATGGCGACCGAACGGCCGCGTTATTTGCGAGGCTCGAACCCACATAGTAAATTATCACCGGAAAATACTCGTAGATACGCACATACATCGCCGACTTTTTGAATACCGATGCGATTTATGACCGACCAGCAATGCCAAAAACATTCGTCGTGCTTGCGTTAGTTAGAAGAGAGCGGCAGGGCCTTCTGCCGCCCCCATTCCGTACAACTATAACACACGAATACCACCATCTTGTCGAGAGTTACTTGACAGGTCCACGAAAACATCGGAAACCGAATTAGACGATTGGAGTATACGAGAGAACCCAAAACTTATTGGAAATGTCGAAAGATCCCAATTGTTAGGAAGACGACGAAGATTTTCGCTGAAAAATCTTCATTGGTACTCCATTGGGAAAAACTGGGGGTGGATGGGAAGGGCGAGAAGAAAAGAAGAGGCGATAAACAGAAAACACAAGAAGCAAGGCGAAGGGCAAAGCACAACTACAGTCTTAACTCAAGTCGAAACTTCCCCACAAACGTTATAAAGAGCTCAGAAAACTCCCCATCAATGAGCCACACACCAAGTATTTTTCAAGGGAAACATGATACCGAGCCGAGGATGGGCGTTAAGGAGCCCAAGAAATTTCTCACGAAAGATAACTTCTCAGAGTAACCGATAAAGGATCCACGAGCTTCTCAGGACGATGATGAAGATTCGCAGGAATATCTGATGATCGAGAGAGAAAGTGATAAAGGGATTTAAGAAAGTGATTGAGAAGGAAAGATGAGAACCAGATGAAAAAGCAGCTCCTGAGAGAAGAGACGTCTCAGGACAAATGCGACATAGTCCCGAGAATAGTCGCGAGCTTCGCATTGCGCCCATGAGCCACACAGATCAAAAAGCTCTTTCCGGGAAAAAATTACACCTAACCGCATACAATTTTCCCGGAAGAAAATCAAGTGTCCTAAGAAATTTCTCAGACAAGTTGACTTCTCTAGGAAACCGATACAAAATCAATGAGGTTCTCAGGGAGACGATGAAGAACCGCAAGCATATGTGATTGTGAGAGAAGATGATAAAGAATTAAAAGAAAGTGATCCAGAAGGAAAGATGATGAAGAGAATAAAGCAGCTTCTGAGACATGAAATGTCTCAGAGAAAAGGCGATACGGCCCCCTGAGAAGAGTCGCGAAGCTTCCCATTGGGGAAAGTTAGCCACAAACCGAGAAGTTATTTTTTATTCTAGGAACCCAAGAAACTTCCCACACAAGATGACTTCTCAGGAAAACCGATACAAAATCTAAGAATTTCTCAGGAAGACGATGAAGAACCGCAACGATATCTGATTGAGAAAGAAAATGGCAAGGAATTGATTGAGAAGGAAAGATAATAATGAGACCACAATGCAGCTCCTGAGACAAGAAACGTCTCAGGACAAACCTTCAAGAAGAGTCACGCAGCTTCTCATTGGGGAAAATGGGCCACAAACCAAGAAGGTTTCTTTTTAGGGAAAAATTATACCCAACTGCGTACAACTTTCCTTGATCGGCGTTAAGAAGCCCAAGAAATTTCTCACACAGTACGACTTCTCACGGAAAGCGCTATAGAATCCAAGAACTTCCCAGAAGGACGATGAAGATACGCAAGGATAATCTGATTGTGAGAGAAAATGATCTGGACTATAAGAAAGTAATCAAGAAGGAAAGACAATAAAGGGATCAACACGCTCCTGAGACTCATTCCTGAGAAGTTTTGTTTTGGACAAATCATCACCGCCTAGAATAGAGTTTTTAGAGCTGAAGTTTGGATTTTGCCCCATCGTCCCATAAAAATTCTTCCGAGCTCCTATCATTCCTGAGAAGTTCCTTGGGCTCCTGGTCATCTTTTCTGAGCAGATTCTTGGGTTCCTTAGAATCTTCCTTGGATGGCGAAGAAACATCTCAGGGAAGGTAAGAAATTAAACTAAACTTTCTCCCAAGATGGTACAGAATTCAGGAAGGGCTTGCGATTTGAGAAACTGTAAAATTGACACAAAACCCAAGAATTTTTTTTTCAGGAACATGATAAGAAATGATAGGCAAACCCATGAATTTTTGCGAGAAAATGATGTAACAGCTTCGGCTTCAAAGACATTTTGTCTAGTAAATGACGATAAGGTGCCCAAGGAACTTCCCAAGAAAGACGACCAACTTGTCAGGAATGATAAGGACTCTTAGGAATATGTGTGGGAAGAAGACGTACAATACAAACTTTAGATAAAGACTTCTTTATGGGAGGTAATGAAGACGAACTAACGAAATTGCTCAGGAATGATGACAAGGAGCTCAAGAACTCAGAAATCATAGGGAAGCCCGAGTTCCTTTTGTGGGACGAAGAAAATCTATGCTTCAGTTTCAAAGACTGTTTGTATGGTACATGGCGATAAGGCACCCAAGAAACGTCTCAGGAAAGATGACAAGAGGCCCAATAAACTTCTCAGAAATGAAATGATAAGTACTCAAAGGAACATTAGTGGAAAGAAGACATAAAATCCAAACTTTCGTTAAAAACTTCTTTCAGGAAGGTGATGAAGTCCAACTCAGGAAAATCCTCATGAATGATGACGAAGAGCTCAAAACCTTCTCAGGAATGATAGCGAAGCCCGAGTAACTTTTGTGGGAAGAAGACACAAAATCCATATTTCAGTTTCGAAGACTTTTCGTTTGGTAGATGGCGATAAGGTACCCAAGAAACGTCTTAGGAAAGATGGCAAGAAGCCCAAGAAACTTCTCAGGAATGATTAGGAACCCAAGGAACATTAGTGGGATGGCGAAGAGCCCAAGAGTCGTCTCAGGAATGATAGGGAAACCCGAGTTACTTTTGTGGGAAGAAGGCGTAAAGACCATACTTCAGTTTCAAAGGCCTTTTGTATGATAGATGGCGATAAAGTATCCCAAAAACTTCTTAGGAAAAAATAGCAAGAGACCCAAGATACTAATCGGGGAAGGCCAAAGAACATTTGTGGTTAGATGATGCACAAACTTCAGCTTCATAGACATTTTGTGTGTGGAAGATGACGCTGAGGTGCCCAAGAAATTTTCCAGGAAAGGTGAAAAGGACCCCAATAAACTTGTCTGGGGATGAGAGGAAACTCAGAGACGCCGACGCGAAACCCAAGGATCTTATTGTGGATGGAGATTGGGCGTCTGGGAATCTATCGCTTCTTTGTTTGCCATATTGTATGAGTAAATTGATATATTTCCTGTGACATCTTCCCTCCTCCTCTTCTTCCTCCTCTTAAAATAAACGTTAAAACCTAATCCGTTTTCGCTTCGTTCCCACCGACGACGTCGAAAAGAGCGTCGGTCGTAGCGAGGCGAAGCGCTTCTTCCGAAATAAATTAACAAGAGCAAATAAGTGGTTAGCGGCCATATACGAGGTAGGAACGGGCGTGGGGACACCGGGGGCGATTAAACGACCGCACCGTAGCGAGAAGTACGCAATTTCTCGGTTAGCTCGCCCCATACCGTTCACCCCCGTACCCCTACGGACGGAAATCCGCAAAGCAACAACACACACATTCGCGCGACGACCTCCTCTGAAATTTTCGCAAATCTAATATAAATTTGGCCGAAGGGGGAATTTCGCCGGCCGGACAAAGACGCCGTCCGCCGGCGCAACAAGGACGCGTATAGGAAGGGGGAGGGAAAAGGTAAAGGCTCCCCCTACCTAATAATTCATAAATTGAATGTTTCACGATTGCTAATTCAACATCATTCACACAGTCGGCTTGTTCTTAACCGGGAAACGTATGTAATTAAGTTTGTTTTCTATTATGTTCCGTGTATAGGTACCCGGTTGACCAAAGCATAAATAATTTAATTGTTCTTCCATCTGTCCATGGCGAACGAGGCCGCCTTAGCCGGCTCGATTGTTGGCGGTAGCGGTCCGCCCGTTTTGGGTTAGTTAAATTAAGTTTTGCTTTACGTTGCGGCTACTCCGCTCGCGCCATACAATATGTACCGTTCGCCTCCGGGCCCGACCGAAAGTCGCTCAAAACGGCGGCGGTGGCGGTGGAGGCGGCAGGAGAGCGGTGCATTCGGCGATGGTGCGTTTAACCCTTTGATGTTTGTGAAGCAAACCGGCGACTCCTGGTCCCCCTTCAACGTACGCGACTAGCCCCGGGCGGACGGGGACCAAGTGCAGTGAATTTGAAAAAAAAAAAGAAAGAAAAACGACCACCCCTCACCTAGCTCCTAACGAAATCCTTTTTCTGTTTCGACTTAACAGATGCTCCGATACATCTCTGTAGGGGGTTGAAGAATAATTTCAAACCGAGAGAGAGACCCTAAGATCAAAACGCAAATTTATCCTTGAGGATGAATCGTTACTACTGGTAGCAAGTTCCTATCGAGATATCGCGAAAATTTCACTTTCATCGGAGAGCTTATTTAGTTTTAGAAATATAGGTTACATCGGAGGTAAAGTATCTTCAATAGGTCTTCGATTTTTCCAGCATTTTCGAGCAAATCCGTCATTAGCAGCACGAAATTCTAATCCATTAGCGAAGCTAACTAAGTAGCAAACCAAGAGATACCTTAAAATCGCCCAAGTAACTCATCAACTTCTTCAAAAGGAGGGAAACATTCCTTTGATCGGCAATTGACTGTCAAAGAAACGACTCCGATCCACCCCACATTCTCGGTAAGATCAAGAATAAACAAATTTTACGTGTGACCGACGACGACTGTCCAGTCCATAACTTGAATACGTCAAAGATCCTAAAACCAAGAAGTTCATTCTTGAGGATGAGTGGTTATCTATGGTAGGCATTTCCGGTCGTGATATAGGGAACATTTTACTTATAACCTATCCACTCATCGAGGCCGAAACGAAAAACATTTTACACCTAACTCACGACGCCGGCTCAGTCCATAATTTTAGTACGGCTTCTTCTTCTTCTTCTCGTTAATCCTTATGCCTTTCAGCGTCGGATTATTTTTGGATCTTACGACGATTTAATGCATTCTTTTCATCGTGTCCGGTCTGTATTTATTCTTCTCATTTCTGCTATGGTCTTCCCTCGCTTCCGTCCTAATTCGTTGATTCTGTCAATCCATTTTTTCGTCTCCCGTTATTTTTGGCTTCTATTATTTTCTTTGTTAAACTCTTTTGTTCCATTCTAACTTTAGTACGTCAAAGATGCTAAACTCGAGAAGTTCATTTTTGGGGATGGTTCGTTATCAATGGTGGGCACTTCCGGTCGTGATATCGGGAAAATTTTACTTTCCTTGAAACTCATATCCAGTTGTAGTGACATGGGTTACTTCGGATGTAAAGTATCTTCAGTAGGTCTTCAATTCATCCAGCATTTCCGAGCTAATTTCTCCTCGTAAGTGCGAAATTTCTAATCCAATAGCGAAGCAAACTTACTAGCAAACAAATAACACTAATAATTCCTCAACTGCTTAACGAGGCATGAAACGTCTCTCGAAAAATTATGAGAACAAAAACGTTCGACGAGCGACTGTCGAAAAAAGAAAACAACGAAGAATCGACCGCGGCTCATCGACCTACCCGGCGAGGCAGAGAGTAAACAAATTTTACGTCTGACTCACGACGATAACTTAGTCCATAACTTTAGTACGTCAAAGATCTTAAACTCGAGGAGTTCATTCTTGAGGATTGGTTTTTACCATTGGTAGGCACTTCCGGTCGTGATATCGGAAAAGTTTCACTTTCCTTGAAACTCATATCCAGTTGTAGTGACATGGGTTACTTCGGAGGTAAAGTATCTTCAGCAGGTCTTCAATTCATCCAGCATTTCCGAGCAAGTTCCTCCTCGTAGGTGCGAAATTTCTAATCCAATGGCGAAGCCAACTTACTAGCAAAACCGAGAGATGCCTCCCAATGACAGTAATAACTCCTCAACTGCTTAGCAAGGAACGAAACGTCTCTCGAAAAATTACGAGAACAAAAACGTTCGACGATCGACTGTCGAAAGAAAAAAGACAACAACGAAGAAGAATCGACCGCGGCCCATCGACCTACCCGGCGAGGCCGAGAACAAACAAATTTTACGTGACCGACGACGACGGTCGAGTCCATAACTCAAGGAGGACGTCGAATCACGGGTAATAATTTTCGGACGTGTCAACCTGAAGCACCGCAACGCGTATATCATCGGACGGGCCGGGGAAGCCGCGACACGCCGAAATCCGTCCAGGGTTCTTTCGTTTATCGTTTGGTTCGCATCGACCACCTCCCTCTACTCTGGCGAGCTACGAAAAATTCCGGACGGACGGACACCCGATAATTTATAGCGTCATAGTCGTCGGAATTCGCCTTCTCTCATAATATGCGCGAGCGACGGGTGAAATTTGAGATTTTTATTTATTTATCGAGCGGATCGGATGGAAAAAGGAGATTAATTGGTGGTGTGTCGAAACGTCGCGGTCGGCCAGTAAGTAACGCACGATATAATTTAAGGAGATCCCGAGGAAAAGGATTGGCAGAAAGTTACATCGGACAGACTTTGAAACCAACATGTTTAGTTTTTCGGGGATATTTTCCGACCAGTCTGGAGATGACATTTCTAGCAAGCGAATTAGGTAGTTAAACTCCCTAATCGATTCTGAGCTTAAATTGTCAATTGTATATACGGAGGGCAGGCGATTTTTGCGGTTTCTCCCCGCGCACGTCCCGAACTCAATTTTCCCGTTTCCTAGGTCGTCGCCCTACACCGCAACCGAAGGCCGCGATCGCCTACGACCAAACACAGAAACAAATGGCACCTCTTCGAGCGCCGGCGGCTTTCCTCCTAAACCTATACGTGACGTGTTATAGATATGATTAATTAATTATTGCGGATAAAACAGGGTGGACAGGACCGTCATGTCGTCGTCGTCGACGTCGTCCTCCCAGTCGTCATTGCCTCGTACAGAAAGCTTCCTCCTCGACCCTCCTCCTTACCCTATAGCGAGCAGCCCTTCCTATGACGTGAGTCCGGTGGCTTGCGGAGAGCTTTCCAAAGGATAACTAATGATTTGCGTGAAGGCGGAGGACGCAACGTTTTGTCGGATCCGTCGGCGTAACGATCGCTCGTGTGTGTCTCTTTCACGTCAAGGGCATTATGACGATGCCGGCGAAGGGATTAATATGTCTCGAAACTGAACGACGACGCCGGGGATGTAACGTCGTGTGACGTGCCGGTGGTGTTATTTGTGTAAGCGGTGTGTGTGTGTGTTTGTGTATATATATATATATTCGATGATGGAACGGGAAACGAAGAGAAACGGGAATTGCTCGATGTAATCGTACTACACGAACGGGTTTTATTAAACTTAAAATTCCGTTAGTGCCGGAGATTTTTGAAGATGGTAGACACTTCCGCTGCGAATATCGGGACCATTTTACGTTTATCGGAACACACATGGAGTTCTGGTCAGATAGGTTACTTCGTACGTAAAGCATCTTCACTAGGTCTACAGTTTATCCAGCATTTTCGAGCAAATTTCCGATTGTAAGCGCAAGATTTCTGTTCCCATAGTATACAGACAAACCAAGATATGCTCCCCAATGATTAAAATAAGTGCTAGACTGCTTAAACGGATAGGGAATATTTCTTGAGGAACTAACTAACACGAAAGCGTTAGGCAAACGACTGTCGAAAAGCAACGAGAACTCGATTACGACCCAACGATCCACCGCCGAAAGCTAAAAGCAAATACATTTTATTTGACCGGTGACGCATTTAAAAATTTAATTAATTTAAAAATCAAGAACTTTATCCTTGAAGATGGATCCTTATCAATGGTAGAAACTACGGATGCGAATATCTGAAGAATTTTATGTTTATCGGATCATATCTCGAGTTCTAGTCAAATGGGTTACTTTGAACGTAAGGCATCTTCACGAGGTCTACAATTTATCAAGCGTTTTCGACCAAATTTCTGGTTGTAAGCGCAAGATTTCCGATCCCATAGCATACTAATAAACCAAGATATGATTTCCAACGGTTTAAATATCCCTTAAACAGCTTAAAGGGGTGGGAAACGGCCCTTGAGACATTACGAGGACGAAAGCACTCGGTAATCGAGTGAAAAAGAAATGAGGAGTCGATTACGACTCATCGATCTACTCGCTAAAGCTAAGGACGAATAAATTTCATTTGACCGGCGACGACGATCGAGTCCATAACGTTAATACGACAACGATTTAAAAATCAAGGAGTTCATCCTTGAAAACGGATCCTTATCAATGGTAGAAACTTCCGATGGGAATCTCGCGAACATTTTACGTTCATCGGAGCGTATATCGACTCCTAGTGACATAAGTCGCTTTGGAGGTAAAGCATCTTCAGCCGGTCTTCGATTTATCCAGCATTTACGAGCAATTTTTTTATTCGCACCCATAAAAATTTATTGTTTTTTCAGCTCCCCAGCGAACCTCGCACCCTTCCGGCCGTCGGATAACAAAATTATCTCGAAACAGAAACCTACTCTACAGCATAAACCGACATTCCCC